>JBBBDQ010001391.1:17500-27500 GCA_037127315.1 Ascarosepion bandense | reverse complement strand
TGCAAGAGATAGTCCTTAAGAGGTGTGCTCCTGAACTTTCCCCTGTCCTCTCTAAACTATTTAACTACTGCCTTTCTGCTTCCTGCTTTCCTGCATGCTGGAAGTTCTCTTCAGTCGTTCCTGTATTTAAGAATTGTGGTGAACATCCAACTATCGCCCTAATAGTCTTCTACCGATATTCGGGAAAGTATTCGAGGCCATAATCAATGCTGAAATAGTTCATCACCTCACTGCCCACAAACTCTTCTCTGACAGGCAATATGGCTTCCGCTTTGCCAGGTCCACAGCCGACCTGCTAACAACCGTAACGGAGTACATGATTGCAGGCCCTTGATGAGTCTGACGAGGCTCGCGCGGTTGCTCTGGACATCTCCAAGGCTTTTGACAGGGTTTGACCGAGGCCGTCGCTATAACCAGGCCTATTCTATGATTAAAGTTGACTTGCTGACGTCACACTTAGTAGTGTTGTTTTACTACCCGGCGTCTGTTAGCGTTAACTTATTTTCAGAACCAAATTGCAAAGGGGAATATAAAAATACACCGAAAGTTCATTGTTTTTTGTTTCCAAAAAATAAGCATTTATTTGATAAATGGAAACATGCCATTAAAAGGGAGAATTTTACCCCAAGTCCATTTAGCAAAGTGAGTAGTTAAAATTTTATCACCATTTATTTCAACAGTCGCTAAAATCAAAATTTGCTAAAAAATTAGTTTTGCCGTAGCACAAGAAAGAAAGCACTTTGTTTATAATGTATCTTTTAAATTAATATAATAAAATAAGATATTATTTTTATTTCTTTGAATAAAATTGAAATAAAAATTATCTTAAAAAATATCTGAATTAAAAAAAATAAAATTTATGGCTATTCGTTCGTAAGTTTTTTTTTGTTCGAAATGTTTTAAAACTTAAACTGAAGCCGAAAAAAGTTGTTAAACATTATATTTTCTAAGAATATTTGAATTAATATTTTATTGATATTTTATTTCAGAAAATGTTTTCTTTTCAATGAGATGTTTAAAAAAATTCTTAGGAATAGAAAGTAAAATCTTACTTAACTTTTCTATACTTGCAACTTTATGAATCGTTTTTAAACATGAAAAAATATTCCTGAATTAAATTTTTTTATTCTTTTTTCTGTATTAACAAAAACTACAAAATTTATTTTTTAGTCAATTTTAAAAGAATTTGTTTTATTTTTAAGGTTTTTTATTTGAAAACTCCGTGAAATTATTTCTTGCAAAAGTCAAGAAATCACTATTACCGAAAATTAAAACATGAAAATGATGTTTTAAACTTTGTTTAAAACTATTATTTCTGAATAATTTTTGAATTTATTTGAAACATACAGGCCTAAATCACACCACACTTGAATTTTAAAACCTAATTTTTAAAATATTTAATTTTTAGAAAATATTTAGCACAAAATGAACAGCCTCAAAAAATATTTTCTAAACATTTTTTTCCTATTTGTGATAATTTGAAGTTAATTATCGATATTAATCCATAGAAAAAATTGGAAATAAAAAAATTAGAATTTTAACTGAAGAATAAATCTTTTATAGTTGGTTTAGGGATTTTTAATCCTTAAAAAAATTAATTAATAAGTAAAACATTAACCAAAAAAGAGTTTTGCAAAAAAAATGATTTTTTTTATAAACAGTTTAACATCATAAATGAAATAGAAACATTAATTTTTACTTTTTTTTTCATTTTTTACAATTAAAATATTTTAAAAATGTAATTGAATTACCAAATATCCTAGGATTTTTAGGTGTATTTTTTTTAAAGGTAAAAATTTATCTTTTTATTTCATCCAGTAGGATTAACAATGGATTCAATCAAAATATTTCAAAATATTATTTTAAAATTCGAAATCCGTTGTTTTTTTAGCAGAATTTCCCTAAAGACAATTTGTTGATATTAATAAATGATAAATCTATTGGATTAAAAGTTCTCAAGACGTTTTTAAAAATCTATTTCAGATTTAGCTATCCTATCGTTAATTCGTTCGATTCATAATTATTTATTGCTGTTATGCCGTTAAAAAAAATGAAATGTTGTAAAAGTTTAGTATCAGGAAGAGTTGATATGCTTCCTGATATAAACAGTTATTTTCAAGGAATTAATAGAGGTTCTCTGTTATATCCCAATGATGTAACAACAAATTTAGTACTATACAATTATATTGTTATTAATAAACTTGTAAAGAATCCTTTTCTTCATTCAATGAATCAAAGAAAATTGTCTATGTACATAACATTGGATGTTTTGGGTAATGATGAACTTCTTTTTCATGTTGACTCATGTGGTGAAGGTCATAGCATTGAAAAAATAGAAAAAATGATTATCTGGAGCTCTTCTAATGCATTATTAAATAATTTTTGTAGCAAGGAAAATGATAATATTATTTGTAAGAAGTTAAGTAAAAAAAGAAAACTTCAAACATTCAGCTGAATTTTGAGACATAAAAAACTTTTATAAGTTTGATTTAAAAAAAAAACAGTAACTTAAACTTATTTAGTTTGAATTAATTTGCTTGAATTTAAATTGTTGCATTTTTAAATATTTTAATTAATTTGCTTATTTATTGTTGCTTCTTGTTTGTTCCTAAATTCTAATGGTTTCTTGATTGCTATATTTGAGTGATTCTGATTTAAAAATTCTTGCAATTGAAACAAAAGTGATTGTGATTTTTCATAATTAAATTAAAAATATGAAAATTTAAGCAGTGTTTGTTAAATTTTTAGAATTTAGACTAATAAACGAAAAGTTTTGTCTTTAAAACTGTTTACAAACACGACCGACAGTCAGTAGTCAACAATGATGTTTATATTTTCTTATTGTTTTCTTAATTTTATTTAAAATTAATAAAACCAGCATAAATCAAAACATGTGTCTTTCTTTTTTTTCTTGTTACATTTTAAAAAGTTTTAAAATCTTTATTAAAAAATAACGTCTTTGTGATTATCAACATTGTCATGAAGACGGCTAACGCTACGGCTACGATTCATGACACTACTACCGTGACGTCACATTTCATTTGCTTAGGCCTTGGTTAATATATAGGAGGTCTTGGTTTGACACTCTGGCCTCCTATGCAAACTACGGGGTTACGGTATTACCGGTCGCCTGATTGACCTAATCCAATCTTTTTTAAATAACCGCAAAATGAAGGTCGTTTTGAATGGGCGTGCCTCTTCATCCCACAGCATGAATGCTGGTGTCCCACAGGGCTCTATCCTGGGCCCGACGCTCTTCCTTATTTTCATCAACGACCTCCCAGATGAGATCAAGTCCCAAGTAGGCATCTACGCAGATGACACTACAATATACTCCCGCACCAGTAAGAAACCTGTCGTGGCGGACAGATATAATCTCGCTGCTGACATTGAACGGGATCTACACTCTGTGGTGAACTGGGGCAAGAAGTGGATTGTCAACTTCAATTCGTCTAAGATCAAGCTGTTGTCTGTCAACCATTACAGGCAACCTCTCCTGCCTCCCATAAGCATGGACCAAGCGATTCTCCCGGAGAGCAATACACTACGCCTCCTCGGACTTACCCTGTCCTCAGACCTCAAATGGAACCACTATATTGAATCCATAGCAAAATCTACTGCTAAGAAGGTTGGGTCACTATGTCGATCCAGGATGTTTTTTTCGCCTGAATCCATCCTGCATATATACAAATCAATCATCCGTCCGTGCATGGAGTACTGCTGCCATTTATGGTCAGGCGCCCCTGCCGTTCTCCTCAGTGTTCTTGACAGGCTCCAAAGGAGAGACTGTAATGTGATAGGTACTGATCTGGCGGCTCGACTGCAGCCACTTCCCCACCGTCGAAATGTGGCCTCCCTTTGTCTGTTCTATAAATACTTTCATGGCTTCTGCTCCAACGAACTTAAGTCACTGGTGCCTCCTCAACAGGTGTTTACTCGTGCAACCAGATTGGCAACTGTGTCCCACCCATTCACAGTTAGGTTAGCCAAATGCAGACGACAATTCTATTCCTGCAGCTTCTTCTCTCGCACTTTCCGCCTGTGGAACTCGCTCCCATATTCTTGCTTTCCTGACGGCTACAACCTCCAGAAATTTAAATGCAAAGTCAATACTCATCTTCTAACCACTGGACTCTAGCTCTCTCCCCACCCCCGTATAACCTTCCCTTTCTCTCCACCTATGTATCTGTCATCGCACCTGCTTTCTCAGCTTTCGATTGCTCCTTTCTAACTAGATTGTAGTCCTCACTCTTTTTTAATTAATCTTTTTACAGTTATGTAGCCCCCCTGCACATCAGTGGCATTTCTGCCTTGCTCGGGGTGAAATGATTTTTAAAAAAAATTCCCGCCTCGTGTCATGCGGGTTATTTACAATCAATGTTTTGATTTGGTTGCCATCTGTAGTAAGGTGCCTGCCCGAGCATTCTTCATCAATCAGTCTACAAACACCAGCTCTAAACTTAGCAGACAATTTCCGTGTACTTATGTTAGCTAAAGCACCTTCACCGTATCCGGTACATATCCTTTTTTTTGTGTGTGTGTGCTTGCAAGGTATTTTTACCTTTACGGTAAAAAAAAGCATCTTAAAACGCAATTTATAATCTTCCATATTCATAGGGATGCAAAATTGACATTCATTAAATAGGTTTAAACTTTCTTTCTCAAGAGATGAAGTGTACTCTAATCATAAATGTAAGCATATTTTTTTTTCATCATATCACCCCGAGCAAGGCGGTAACGCCACTGAAGCGCAGAGGGCTACGTAAGAGTGAAAAGAGGGGAAAAGAGAAAGCCGGAAACCACATCCTAAACAAGGAACAAGGGATGAGCCTCTTCACCTGTTCAATAGACGTGGGTGGAGTGTGAACCGTACGATAGTTTCGTCTATCTACTCCAATTGAAAAAAAAAAAGAAAAGAGTGAAAAGATTGGAAAAGAAAAAGCCGGAAACCACATCCTAAACAAGGAACAAGGGATGAGACTCTTCACCTGTTCAATAGACATGGGTGGAGTGTGAACCGAGCGATAGTTTAGTCTATTTACTCCAATTTTTGACATGTTCTAACGTGTTCAAACATGAACGACTAAAAATCGGTATGAACTTTTTAGACAACCCAATATGTGCGTTGTGGTACAGTGGATATCGGCTCGGCACGAGAAACCGGGAAGCCGAGTTCGAATTCAGGTTGAATCCATTGTATTCACTTACGCGCAAATACCCTTGGGAAAGGTATTAATCCGTCTCTTCCTTCCAGTTATGAGTTAAATAGCAGGAAAGATTGGGTTCTATAGCCTTGATCGGCAACCAGTCTACCGCAGTCATGTCTCTTTCGAGACACGATCGCCCAAGCGTGTGTCACGTATGGCACTTAACTGACTGACTGAGTATACTAGCCTCTACCGGAAGTCTCTTCTTCTTGTCTCCCGGCATGCACCTATTAGCTGAGGAACGGACTCCCTTGAATAGTCCAGGGGAGGTAACTTTTTTATGGTGATCCTAATAATATATATATAAAAATGATGCAAAGTCCGTAAACTGAGAGGATAATGCAAAAAGATCTATTAATATAAAATATTAAGAGATAAATCTGGAGAGAGAGCTCAATGGATATTATCCAGAGCAATATGATATGCAAAATGGAAAATTCAGCACATCATCTAAAGTGGTTATAAACTATAATTTATTTCGACGAGCGAATATTCCCATCTCTTCAGACCTTGATTCTCTTTGGTTTAAATTTCCTGAGAATTTCCAAAATTTTTCAAAAGGGAATTCAATAATATGGCCCAGAATAGAAACCTTTACTTTTATCTTGTAAAGGCCACAAATCTTAAGGTTTTATATATATATATATATATATATATATATATATATATATATAGAGAGAGAGAGAGAGAGAGAGAGAGAGAGCACTCTAGCTATTGGGCGTGTTTATACGCGCTAAAAAGCCTGCCTTCTTCTACTGGACGCTCGTGGCCTAGGGGTAGAATCGCCGACTGACGCCAATTCGGTCGGGTTTCAATCCTGGGTTAGGAAGCGACCGGAATCTAAGCCGTATTGATGACCTGTAATACAGCGAAACAGATCTGTCTGCGGATGACTTTAGTATTTACGCTCTCACACCCTGATTGATCACTCTGGAAGAGTGGTAGACTTTGTAAACAGTAGCTACTCCGGCATTTACGCACCGCTCATAATGAATTGGAGCACATTAGCTATTGGGCGTGTTTATACGCGCTAAAAAGCCTACCTTCTTCTACGCGCGTGGTCTAGGGGTAGAATCGCCGACTGACTCCAATTCAGTCGCGTTTCAGTCCTGGGTTAAAATGCAATCGGAGTCTAACCGTACTGATGAGCTGTGATACAGCGAAACAGGTCTGTCTGCGGATGACTATATATATATATATATATATATATATATCAGCATGCAGTGCGGGTATAGAAGAATCCAAAGGAGTATCCTGTACATACAGTGATAGGATAACTTTCTAAGAGAGCTCTAAACATATATGCATATAAATATATATAGAGCAAATATAAGAAAAATTAAGGCAGACACGTTATTTCATGGTGAATCGAAGGCCTATTTTCAGGCGAACCATCATCAGCTTCCATCTTTATTTTACAAAAAGATTTTACACGAATCATGTAAAAATCCTTTGTAAAATAAAGACGTAATGATGATGGTTCGCCTGAAAATAGGCCTTCGATTCACCATGAAATAACGTGTCTGCCTTAATTTTTCTTATATATATATATATATATATATATATATATATATATATATATATATATATATACTACCGGCCATAATTATTAGGCAACCCCAGTTTTTTAAAAGAAGTTATGTATTTTATACTATTGTTTAGTGGATAATTCTAATTGAAAATAGAATAGTTCTTTTGTTATTATTACTTTGCAAAATTTTACAAGGGAAACAAGCTAAGATGAACTCGTCCGAATCACCCTAAATTTTCTTCATTCTTTCATTGATGAAACTGCAATTTAGGTAATAATTAAATATTTATAAATTCATTCGAGGCGCATGTTATTGTGCTGTATTAAGAAAAGAACCATTCTATTTTCATTTACAATTATTCACTTGGCAATAAATACTAAAAAATAGTGTGAAATACATCATTTTTTTAAAACACTGGGGTAACGCCACTGATTTTGATTAGAAAGAATCAAAAATGTCTGTCTGTTTTAATTTTTTTATTGTATTTTTACAATTTTTAGATAAGGTGTTGACTATTGAGTTCTGAGTTGTGAGTAAAATGTCCGAAGTTCATATATTTTTATTTTAGTTCAAGTACTTTCCACTTTCGCATCATCATCGAGAAAGGATATGGTGTCTGTGTGTGCGTTGGAATTTCTTTGTCTGCATCCTGGTAGTCTTTGAGAAGCTGGACGTTTGAAATGGTCTGGCGTGACGTCATGTGTTACGGTTACTGGAAACGAGGCTGCACAAAAGAATGCGATTTATTTTATTAATTTAATTTAAATCTTTAGTTTTAGTTTCATTTTATTTTTTTTAGCATCTATTTTTCCAGCTTCCATTTTATTTTTTCTAACTGGATGCACAAAAAGGAATATATATATATATATAAAATGATTTGTTTGAATATAATTTTTTATCGATACTCGTATTTAAGTAGATATTCTGTTGTTAATTAAACAGTATTATATATTTATATCTACCGGCCTGATTATTTACGATACATTTTTATTACGAAAATGTGTGTCATTCGGCAGGATTCGAACCTGCGACCCCTATCCACATAGGGGAAGCTACCATGTGATCTGGCACGTCTTAGATCTCTCGACCACGAATGACCATTAGTCTAAAACGCTGTTTTAATCAAGCCTCTATAACACAGTTTTCGATTCATCGCAATAACCATATCTGCTCTGAAATGTATCGAAATGTCAACAAATGTAAACATGTTACGGAAATTAACGAAGATTAACGAAACTTGGTTATAAACAATCGACAATTTGAAATGATTTGTTTGAACATTTTTTATTATTTATCATTTTATATATATATATATATATATATATATATATATATATATAACGTAGGTAATTAATTTGATAAAAAAGAACATACCATCATGAAAAAATTTTTCCACGTTGCTAAAGGCAAAATTGTATGGCCAAAATGTTTCTGCTCTTATTAAGAGGAAAGACCGAAGTATTTTTTCATTAGTTAAATAAATTTTTTAATCCGTTCGAAATTTTGCTTAAAAATCTTGTTTTTTGCGTCGGATGTGGGACTAAATATTAGTATAAGGAATATTAGCATCTTTTTTTCGTTAAAAAATACATTGATATGGAAATTCTTGCAAAAATCAAATAATTGTCAGATTTTAATGAAAGCTGCAGGACTTATTCATAAATTAATTAAATTGTTTTAGAAATGTTTATTTTAGTAAATATTCCTATATCATTTTTTATTTTTGTTAACTCCACATAATTAAGTTTGCGAAATTTCAAGAAATTAAATTCCACCCACTTAATGTTTATATTAGTTAAAAGCAGAATTCCTTGGTGAATTTAAGTCCTCAATTTCTTATTTTAGTAAAATATCATTTTTTATTTCTGTTAACCCCACATACTTAAGTTTACGAAATTTCAAGAAATTAAATTCCTCCCACAATTTATTAAAAGCAGAATTTCTTGGTGAATTTAAGTCCTCGATTTCTTTTTTTAATCAGTTCCACCATTCCTTGAGAATCTGTTCTGAATCGTAAAATAAAAAATGCAATGAAACCAAAATATTATTATTAGTTGAATAAATTTTTTAATCCGTTCGAAATTTTGCTTAAAAATCTTGTTTTTTTGTGTCGAATGTGGGACCAAATATTAGTATAGAAAATATTAGCATCTTTTTTTCCGTTAAAAATACATTGATTTGGCAATTCTTGAAAAAATCAAATAATTGTCAGATTTTAATGAAAGTTGCAGGGCGTATTCATAAATTAATTAAATTATTTTAGAAATGTTTATTTTAATAAATATTCCTATATCATTTTTTATTTTTGTTAACTCCACATAATTAAGTTTGCGAAATTTCAAGAAATTAAATTCCACCCACTTAATGTTTATATTAGTTAAAAGCAGAATTCCTTGGTGAATTTAAGTCCTCAATTTCTTTTTTTAACCAGTTCCCCCATTCCCTGAAAATCTGTTCTGAATCATAAAATAAAAAAATGCAGTGAAACCCAGATATTATTTAACGAAGTATTTTTAAGTATCTGAGGTAAAAATAAAGATGACGAAACAAATCGTAAAATTTTATTAACCTTTTTTGTCACCGGAGAACGTATTGCTCCCTTTGACCTTCTAACTTGAGGAAACCAATCGGTTAAAAGAATGTTTTTGTGTGTTTGTATGTTGTATAATCGTATCCAAAATAAAAGTGAAGATGGTGAGATAAAGTGGAATATCTTTTATGAAAGACGCGTTTCACCAGAGAAAGGTGAAACGCGTCTTTCATTTCCCACGATACCTCATCATCTTCAATATATATATATATATATATATATATATATATATATTGAAGATGATGAGGTATCGTGGGAAATCTTCAATATATATATATATATATATATATATACACGAGAAAATCGCAAGATCGCCAAGACCTACCGCGGTTTCGCACAACGGCTCGTCGTTAATCCTTTTTGGTTAGTTTAGTATTGAGCACTTTTCTTTCTTTGTGGTTTGTTCCGTTTGAAAGTTTTTTTCTTTGCTGTGAAGTGCTGTATGTGTTGTCGGTGCTCCGCAGTTTTCTTTTTTTTCCCCCTCGTTGTCCAAAGCTTTATAGCCGAGGGCGATAACGGAGTTAGATTCTGCCGGCTATTCGTGGTTCTTAAAAATTACTTGTGTAACATTTTAAGATTTGAATACGTACAGAGTCAATTTTATTATTATTATTATATATATATATATATATATATATATATATATATATATATATATATTATAAATTATA
>JBBBDQ010001391.1:12500-15000 GCA_037127315.1 Ascarosepion bandense | reverse complement strand
CAGTACTTCTTCCCAGTTAATAGGAAGGCATAATGAATGGGCAATCGTCTATGTGTATGTGCGTACGGTTTAACCTCCAAAACTACAATATTTAGATAGGCATCTTGAAAGATTCGCAAAAAAATGAGCATGCCATGATGGTAAAAAAACAAAACAAAAAAAGAAAAAAAAACACGCCCAAGAGTAATTTAAAAACAGTTTTAGCGTCAAAATCAAAATCAAACATTTACAACGGCAAACAGACCAAGAATAAAAAATTAATATTAATATCTTCTACAAAAAACAAATCCATAGCAATTATAAACAGGACGAATCTTCACTTCGAAGCATCATCGGAAAATACAAAAGAATTAATTAACTATTGTACTTAAAATTTTGGTCAGTCAGTCAGTTAAGTGACAAAGAATGAAAGCCGAAGAACTTGTTGATTTTTTCTTCAGATTTCGTTTTGGAAGTGGAGCTTTTCAGAGTAATGAGTGCGAGAGTACGTGATACACGCTTGGGCGATCATGTCTCGAAAGAGACATGACTGACTGGGCAGAAGATTATCCCGCAGTAGGTTGCCATTGCTTTCTGCGGTAGACTGGTTACCGACCAAGGCTATAGAACCCAATCTGTCCTGTTATTTAACCCATAACTGGAAGGAAGAAACGCATTAATACCTTTCCCAATGGTATTTGCGCTTAAGTGAATGCAATGGATTCAACTGGAATTCGAACTGGCCTCCCCGATTTCTCCTTCCGAGCCGATATCCACTGCACCACAACGCACATCCTAAAGCCATAGAAAGCTGTACGCCTCCCCAGCGGGAAATCGAACCCCGGTCTCCCGCGTGACAGGCGGGGATACTTACCCCTATACTACCGAATTGAAAGATTCGAAAAAAATGAGCATGCCATGATGGTAAAAAAAAAACAAAAAAAAAAAACATGTTCAAGAGTAATTTAAAAACAGTTTTAGCGTCAAAATCAAAATCAAATATTTGCAACGGCAAACAGACCGAGAATAAAAAATTAATATTAATATCTTCTACAAAAAGCAAATCCATAGCAATTATAAACAGGACGAATCTTCACTTCGAAGCATCATCGGAAAATACGCAACTCTCGTCGACTTAAGCAAAAGAATTAAACTAATAATCTATTATACTTAAAATTTAGGTACTTCCACTAAATCACCAAAAAACAAAAAACAAAACACAAAAACAAACAAACAGTATACTATGAATAAAAAAGCCACAAAGTTAATAAAAACGATTTTTTTTCATCAAAATGTTTATGTTATTATTAAGAGGAAAGATCAAAGTATTTTTGAAATTATTTAAAAAAATTTTTAATCCTTAATAACATGTTCGAAATTTTGGTGAAAATCTTGTTTTTATTTTTGTTAACGGGGAGCCAAATCGTTACGAGAGTTTAGAAGGAAATACGTAATATTACAGAACTCATTTTTTGGCCGATGACAAACATTAATTTTGAAATTCTCGCAAAAATCAAATATTTGTTGGATTTTAATGAAACTTTCAGGACTTATTCACAAACGAATGAAATTGTTTTTGAAATTATTATTTTTTAAAAATATTGGTCTCGTAAATTCAAGAAATTAAATTCTGTAGACAAAACTGGTTTTATTAGTTAAACGCAGGCCTCATTGGCTAATGTAAATCATTTATTATTGTTTATAACCATTTAGCCTCTTTTATCGAAAATCTGCTCCGAATAGTAAAATAAAAAAATACAGTTAAACTATAACATTATTTAATTAGAAAAGTTTTTAATTGCTTTAATAGATAATATAAATTAAGGACATCATAGTTAAATTTTTTTTTCGATTAATAACAAAATTTTAAAAGAATTGTTTTAATTTTTCTTAATTATAATAATTTATATAGAATCAAAAATATTTTTAAAATATTTCAAAGACTTGTAGACGTTAGGTTATCAAGTTAAGACTGTATTTACTAATCGAAAAATGAAAAGTTTAATACAAAGCATCTAGCCATCGTGATTTTAGAAGAATTTTCAATTTTAATTTTGTGCATTTGAAGTTTTTTTCTGCATAGTAATTTCTATGTGGACTTAAAAGTTCATGTGTTTCAGGGTTTCTTTTTATAGGAAAGAAATTGTACAATTATGTCACTTGTGATGGCCAAACACTTATCTTCTCTCACATCTATCAATCTGTCAACGCATTTCAAATTCGGTGGAAAGGTTAGAAAGTTCAACACTGCGTTAAAAAATGAAACCTCTATTTCAAATACGCAATAATAATATTTAAAATAATAAAAATATACATGTATATATATAATTTCGTCAACGAATACTTGCAAATCCGATTTGACTTACGTATACACTTATACGTGTGAGTGTGTGTGTGTGTGTGTGTGTGTGTGTGTGTGTATAAGTGTCTCTGTATATAAGTATAAATGCGTGTGCGGTTGTATATATAGATATATTTCGCTACCCAAGTTTCTACCATGAGTGGTATCTTCAGGCGATTT
>JBBBDQ010001391.1:0-10000 GCA_037127315.1 Ascarosepion bandense | reverse complement strand
TCTAGTTATGGGTTAAATAACAGGACAGATTGGGTTCTATAGCCTTGGCTGGCAACCAGTCTACCGCAGAAAGCAATAGCAACCTACTGCGGGATAATCTTCTGCCCAGTCAGTCATGTCTCGAAAGAGACATGATCGCCTAAGCGTGTATCAAGTCTGGCATTTAACTGACTGACTGAATATAATAGTTGGAATAATGATTAAGGCTTATATTGGTCATAAAGTGGGGGATCAGTTTATTACTTCATAACAATAGGAAACCGATCCCCCACTAATTACTACATAATAATATAATAGATTTCTTTTCCCTTTACCTATGAGTCAAATAACAGGACAGATTGGGTTCTATAGCCTTGGCTGGCAACCAGTCTACCGCAGAAAGCAATAGCAACCTACTGCGGGATAATCTTCTGCCCAGTCAGTCATGTCTCTTTCGAGACATGATCGCCCAAGCGTGTATCAAGTATGGCATTTAACTGTGTTGTAGTTTTAACTAGTAAAAATTTTGCTCTTCTTCATTTCATGATTGAATTACCTCCCAGCGAGTTATAACTTCAGTTAACCTATCCGAAACTTAAACAAAGAAATTTTTGAAAGATTTTTAAACCCGAGAAAAAAAAAAATGAAAAAAGAAAAGAAACATGACGAAAAGAAAGAAAGAGAAAAAGTATTAGTTTTAAACCGTGAAAGTTTTGCGATTACCCTTATTATCTTAATTTTCAAAGGAATCTTAATTCTTCAGTTCTTGGTTGAACTTGGCTCATAGCAAGTTCTACGAAAATCTCCGTGGAAGTTCTCTTATCGCATCATTAAAGTTGGCAGCTTAAGAATTTTAACAAAATATAGCAATCAGTCAGTTAAGTGCCATACATGATACACGCTTGGGCGATCATGTCTCTTTTGACTGAGCAGAAGATTATCCTGTAGTAGGTTGCCATTGTTTTCTGCGGTAGATTGGTTGCCAGCAAAGGCTATAGAACCGAATCTGTCCTGTTATTTAACCCATAACTGGAAGGGAGAGACGGATTACTACCTTTCCCAAGCGTAAGTGAATACAATGGATTCTACTGGAATTCGAACTCGGCTCCCCGGTTTCTCCTTCCGAGCCGATATCCACTGTACCACAACGCACATAATCGCAAATAAGAATGCTGGTCTTTCTTTTCCAAGAAGTAAGGAGGTACAAATGAAAACATTTAAAATTGACAGCATTTTTCATTTCACGAAAACAGACGTTAAACAGACGTTAAACAGACGTTAAATCTTGTTTTTTTAATCTTCTCTTCTTTCTTTCATTTTCTGTCTGAAGTAGTGTCTCGATTTATTATTTCTTTCTACACGATCAAATCGCCCGGTTCACACTCCACCCACGTCTATTGAACAAGTGAAGAGGCTCATCCCTTGTTTCCTGTTTAAGATGTGGTTCCCGGCTTTCTTTTTTTTCCTATCATTCTACTCTTAAGTAGCCCCATGCGCATCAGTGGCGTCAACGTCTTGCTTGGGGTGATATGTTTAAAAAAAAAAAAAAAAAAAAATAGCCCATTAGTTATGAATTATTGAAAGGGGACATTAAACAGTTCTATCTATCATTCAGTTTCTTTTAACTGAAACGAAGTAGTGTGTCATATAGGTACCTCTACTAAATCTTTGAAGAAAAAAACAAAAAAAAAACAGCATACAGTATAACCCGGATATAAGAGAGATATTCTCTGGTCCCAAATTAGAGCCTGTGGTAATGTATATAAAATAGACCAAACCCAGATATAAGAGAAATTTCACCCGGTCCAGACAACGCTCTTATATCAGGGTTACACTGAAGAAAAAAGGCCCCAAAATTAATAAAAACGAACTTTCTCCATCAAAATATTTATGTTATTATTAACAGGAAAGATCAAAGTATATTTTAAATTATTTAAAAAAAAATTTTAATCCTTTCTAACACATTCGAAATTTTGGTAAAAATCTTTATTTTCGTTAGCAGGAAGCGAAATCGTAAGGAGAGTTTACAAAGGAAAATGCAAGACTATATGACTCGGTTTTCTTCTGGTTACAAACATTAATTTGGAAATTCTTTCAAAAATCAAATAATTGTCCGATTTTAATGGAACACGTAGGACTTATTCACAAATGAATGAAATTATTTTTTAAATTATCTAAACTTATTTATAAATAGAACTTTGTCTGTGTGTGTGTGTGTGTGTGTGTGTGTGTGTGTGTGTGTGTCCGATAAGCGTCTGCGAGTATTCTCAGCTAGGCTTTGTGTCGAGGTACCTCCGATAAATATCGAAAATCGAAAAAATCGGGTTATGGAAGGAGTGGTCCGATTTTAATCAAATTTGGTTCACTCATAGACAAAGACATAAGAAACGATATTTAGAAGTTTCAAGGTTGCAGTTCTTACAATAATGCAGAAAATTTGATATCGATACGAGGAAATCAAAATTTGACTTACATCCATTCATTTTTCTTTCAGTCTACGGTTTCGCTTTAACTAGAAACAACTATTGCTTTTTAGTCTTTCGTGCCAACGTCCAAAGAGTCTGAGCTCCAGGACTATGGATTAGTTTTAAAGCTTTCATTACACCCGAGCAACGCCGGGCTATACTGATAGTATATATATAAGCAGAAAGAAAAAGGATGAGACGTAAACAGAAATCATGTATTATTTTTTAAACATTTTTTTCTTTTCTAAAATCTGCTTGCACCAGTCAAAAAAATGCATTAAATCTATGACATTACTAGCAGTATAGCCGGGCGTTGCTCGGGTGTAATGAATGCTTTAAAACTAATCCATGGTCCTGGAGCTCAGACTCAGCCTAAAGAATATTTGTGTGAAGTTTGGTGAGAATCTGATAAAAAATGTAGATTTGTATAAAGGACATACAGACAGATAAACAGACACACACACAAACATCTTGCCTTATATATATATATATATATATATATTATCAATTTTCTGCACTATTGTAAGAACTTCAACCTTGAAACCTCTGAATATCGTTTCTTATGTCTTTGTCTATGAGTGTATCAAATTTGAGTAAAATCAGACCACTTCTTCTATAACCCGATTTTTTCGATAATCGATTTTCGATATTTATCGGGGGTACCTCGACACAAAACCTAGCTAAGAACACTCGCAGACAATTATAGTACAACTGTGTAAATTTTCAAGAAAATCAGTCCAGCCGTTTTGAAGTCTATAGGCAACGGACACACACACACACACACACACACACATATATATATATATATATATATATATATATATATATATATATATAACACGTCACACCTTGCCTACGTCAAAACACCATTTATATATTTATTCT
The DNA here is from genome assembly GCA_037127315.1 of Ascarosepion bandense. NCBI lineage: Eukaryota > Metazoa > Mollusca > Cephalopoda > Sepiida > Sepiidae > Ascarosepion > Ascarosepion bandense. The sequence continues at coordinate 6,671 of JBBBDQ010001391.1, read as the reverse complement.
TGACTCTTGCCATGTTATGTAGCTTTGCCCTTTGGTAACTTTGAGCAGACTGGAAGTTGTTCCTCGATTTTCCTGGAAACAAAGTTTTTAGACTTACCGTTGAAAACTATGCATCCAACTTCTCCTCTTGGGTTAAAGCTGGCATTAATGCTTTCATCCCAGCCAGGAAGTTACGACATGAACCCCATTCGACCCCCACCTCTGATCCTTCCCTGCTTGCTCAGCCGCTATTTCCCACAGGAATCACTTCTTCCGGCTTTATCGGAACCACGCGTCTGACAATAACAGGCGCCTTTTGCCTCTACTCGTAATGAGTGCAAAAGGACCCTAAATGATGCTAAGCTGTTGTTTGCTGACAGAATTAAACGATGTATAGCAACTCGAAATTTCGGCTCCAAAGACAATTGGTGGCTCTGTAAAAATGTCTTAAACAACAGCAATCCCTCAATCTCTTATTTAATCAATAAATTTGAGATCCTCACATCTTCAGTGGACAAAGTCGAGTGCTTTGCTCGCAGATTATCCACCAACTCAACATTTGATTCGTCTGGAGTATCCGCACCCGACTCTTCACCAAGAACTGAGACTCAACTCGACGTTCACTTTACCCTCTCCCTGGTTTCTAACATGATTTCAAATCTTGACCCCCATAAGGTGAGCAGAAGAGACGGAATACCAATGATTATCCCGAAGAAATGTGCCCCTAAACTCTCCTCTGTCCTCTTCAAACTCTACAACTACTGCCTCTCTGCTTCTTGCTTTCCTGCCTGCTGGAAGTCCTCCTCTATGGTTCCTGTATTTAAGAACTCTGGAGAACCATCAAACCATTCTAATTATAGCCCTATCAGTCTCCTACCGATTTTTGGCAAAGTGTTCCAGGATATTATCAATGCTGAAGTTCAACATCTCGCATCCCACAGCCTCATCTTCGACAAACTGTATGGTTTCCGCTTCACCAAGTCTAGTGCTGATATGCTAACAACCATCACAGAGTATATGTACCAGATTCTCGATTAGAACAGCGAAGCTGGAGCTGTTGACCTAGATATCTCCGAAGAATTTGACAGAGTCTGGCATGCTGGCGTTCTACTAATGCTACAGGGCTATGGTATGGTTGGTTGGTTGGTTCATTTAACCAGCATATCAACCTTCATCAGGTCATTTAATGCTGAAAACCGTTTTGATTTGTTTTATTTAGTTTATTTGTTTTATATTCAAAAAAGTTTTGTTGGTAACGTTTTTTTATCAAAAAAGTTTTGTTGGTAACGTTTTTTAATAAAAAAGTTTTATTGGTAACGTTTTTAATTAAAAAAAAGTTTTGTTGGTAACGATTTTTATTCAAAAAAGTTTTGTTGGTAACATTTTTCATTCAAAGAAGTTTTGTTGAATACTTTTATCGCATTTTGACCCCAGTTTGGTGGTTAACTATTTACCCATAGCTGGGACCCTAAAAAGTGCTACCACTCCGAGTCAGGGTGGACCGGGGAATAACAGCAATTAAGAGGTGGTTCCATGCTCCTCACACCTCCCAATCAGAGGCTTTGCTGCCGGATGCAGTTTACAGTCATACCCAGGACCAGGCTATGGTATAACAGGGCGCTTGTTTGATCTAATCCAGTCGTTCCCTTCAAATCGCGTAATGAAGATAGTATTGAACGTGCATATTTCCAGATACAATCATACAAAAGCAGGTGTCTCTCAAGGCTCTATTCTAGGCCCTACGCTTTTTTAATCTTTATCAACGCTCTCCCTGATGTAATCAGATCCCAAGTAGGCATCTATGTTGACGACACCACCATTTACTCCTGCCTCAATAAGAAATCTGCCGAGGCTGACAAAGCAAACCTTACTGGTGATCTTGAAAATGACCTCTAATCTGTGGTGGACTGGGTTAAGAAATGGCTCGTGAATTTTAATGCTTCTAAAACGAAGTTGCGATTCTTGAATCACCATAGACAATCACTCTTACCCCACATCAGCATGGATCAGGTTAGTCTCCCTGAAAGCAAAACATTGCGGCCCCTCGGTCTAACTCTCTCAGCTGACCTCAAGTGGAATGACTACATTGAATCCATAGTTAAACCTGCTGCTAGGAAGGTTGGTTCAGTGTGTAGGGCCAGGAAGTTTTCCTAGTCTGAATACATCTTGCACATATATACGAGGATCATTTAATAAAAAAGGTAAATTTTTCGGTATAAGAACTTTTAATACAGATAGAAGTTTACTTTTTTTTATTTTTCAAAGGAGTCTCCCAGCGGTGCATAAGCTTTCGTATTCCCTCAGCGTAAAAATCTTTTCCCATTTGTGCAAGGGGGGTGTCTCTCATAGCGGGAGACAACTCACTGCTGGGACAACACGACCCTTTTCTGTTTGTGCTCATCTTTGGCACCTACCTGCAAATGACCTTCGAGTAGGCAAGGTCAGTATGGACAATTTTGTGTGCTGTCCCAACAGATAGGCTCAAAGTCCTTGCAATGTCATCCACTGTCACCATTCTGTCAGACTGAATGAGGTCATTGTCTGATTAGATCACCTCAGGAGACCCCACTTCTGTAGGTTTCCCAGGCCTGTCTTCAATCTCAACACTGCTCCGTCCTTCTTTAAACAATTTAGCCCGCTAGTAGACATTTTTGGCTGAAACATGTGGCACCATACACAGTTGACATTCTCCTATGAATTTCAACTGGTTTGCACCCTTCAGCAACCAAAAACTTGATAACTGACCTCTGTTCAACCCTGAAACATGTTTCTTAGTCGGCCATCATTGTTAATTTCCAAAACTCTCAAAGATTTGTTTAATCTCAAAAAAAAAAAAAAAAAAATTAAATCCCTTTGAAAGAGAAGTAAAGGAAAAAAAAGTAAGCTTTTATTTGTATTAGAAGTCCTTATACCGAAAAATTCACCTTATTTATTGAATGACCCTCGTAGAAGTCCCTATACCGAAAAATTCACCTTATTTATTGAATGACCCTCGTAGAAGTCCCTATACCGAAAAAATTCACCTTATTTATTGAATGACCCTCGTAGAAGTCCCTATACCGAAAAATTCACCTTATTTATTGAATGACCCTTGTAGATGTCCTTATACCGAAAAATTCACCTTATTTATTGAATGACCCTCGTAGAAGTCCCTATACCGAAAAATTCACCTTATTTATTGAATGACCCTCGTAGAAGTCCTTATACCGAAAAATTCACCTTATTTATTGAATGACACTTTTAGACGTCCTTATACCGAAAAATTCACCTTATTTATTGAATGACCCTCGTAGAAGTCCTTATACCGAAAATTCACCTTATTTATTGAATGACCCTCGTAAATCTACCATCTTGACAAAATCAAACAGAAAATCTGCAATGTAATCGACCACGACCTGGTAGCTCAACTCCAGTCACTTTCTCACAGACCTTCCTCTGTCTCTTCCCTCTGTTTCTTCTACAAATACTTTCACAGCTTCCCCTCCGATGACCTTAGCTCCTTGGTGACCTCTCAGCATGAATTTACTGTAGTTACTAGACTAGCAACTTGGTTTGACCTTTTTAAAAGAAAACCATAAAATGTAACTGTAACTTCTATTCTAACAGCTTCTTATCTCGCACCTCCCGCCTGTGGAATTCCCTTCCGTATACTTGCTTCTCTGACAGCTACAATCTCCATAGAATTTAAATGCAATGTCAATAACCATCTCTCACTTTTTTGACACGCATCCTTTCACTGACAATCTTTGTATCATGTTCTTCTCCCTTTCCACTTGACTCTCATGCAACTCTCTTCACACCTGTATTCTCTTCCTTTACTTACTCATTTTCTGACACCCCCGTAACTTGTCCCTCTTTCTCATCACTCATCTCTTATGTAACCCCCTGCGCACTAGTGGCAATACCACCTTGCTTGGGGTGAAAAGATAAAAAAATGTACCCACTCTGATGATGATTAAGGTACGTCGAAAGCTTGGATTATATTTCTTCCGAAATGAGCTTCGGATAATTTCTGATGGATTTGTCTGAGAAGGGTCATTCGTAATTTGGAAAAGTCGATCAGTAAAATTAATCGGCACAAAATGTCTGTTGTCTTCATTAATATCTGCTTTAAAGAACATTTGCCGTCTAAACACACACACACACACACACACACACACACACACACACACACACACACACACATATATATATATATATATATCCGAGTGAGTATAGAATGAGGAGAGAAAAAAGAAAAGTTTTTCCGCACAAAACATTAATTTAAAACAGTGCTCGATATATGATGTATAGAGCAGTGAATATTTATTATAAATTATGTTTTAGAACATGTACATAATTTCTTCTATATATAGAAGAAATAAGACATATATAGAAGAAATTATGTACATGTTCTAAAACATAATTTATAATATATATATATATATATATATATATATATATATATATATATATATATATATATTAACCCCAACCATCCTCCACGACAACAACGAACCAAATATAAACAGAGAATGATTCCAAACCTTTATTTCCCCTGAGGAAGTGTTTAAATCCAAACGCTGAAACAAACATATGATTGTAGGGAAGAGGACATATGAAGAAGAAATTATGAACATGTTCTAAAACATAATTTATAATAAATATTCACAGCTCTATACCTCATATATCGAGCACTGTTTTAAATTAATGTTTTGGAAGGAAAAAAAAAAGTTTTCTTTTTTCTCTCCTCATTCTATACTCACACGGATATAATATATATATATATATATATATATATATATATATATATATATATGTATAACAACTAATTTCATATATATATATAACAACTAATTTCATATATATATATAACTAATTTCACACACACACACACACACACACACACACACACACACACACACACGCACACATATATATATATATGAAATTAGTTGTTTGAACATTATTTTTGATCGATACTCGTATTTAAGTAGATATTCTGCTTATAATCAAACAGTATATTTATATATTTATTTCTAACGGCCTGATTATTTACGATGAATTTTTGTTACAAAGAATGTGTGTCATTCGGCAGGATTGGAACCTGCGACTCCTATCCACATAGGGGAAGCCACCAATTGAGACCTCTCGAATGACACACATTTTCGTAACAAAAATTTATCGTAAATAATCAAGCCGGTAGAAATTAATATATAAATATACTGTTTGATTATAAGCAGAATATCCACTTAAATACGAGTACAGTATCGATCAAAAATAATGTTCAAACAAATAACTTCAAATTGTCGGTTGTTTATAACCATTTCGTTAATCTTCGTAATATATATATATAAGGATGCGAAATCTCTATTAGGGATTTCATGTTGAAATGATCATTCAACGGTTTTGAACTTCGAAATTTATTTTATATATATATATATATATATATATATATATATATTGTGTATTTGGGCAGCAATCTCTCTTTTATGCAGTTAATGTATGTGTAGCCATGTGTATATTATATTCCGAACACGGTAAGCACATTGTTGCCGTGTTCATAATTGATATTATGAAGTATTGGAATTATCTTTATTTTTTTTATTAATAATGCTTTCATTATTTTAAATCTTTTGTTTTGCACGTGGATTATGTTATTATGTGAATAATACATACATGACTCTACACACATAAACTCTACACATATTCAGTTACATGTAAAATAACATTCACCCTTTATAATGGCTAAAAGTATAGCTGAAAGCGCTTGGAAAAACAAAATATTTGGGCAATTCCTATATAATTTAAGTTCTGAAAGAAAAAAGTCGCAAGAACACACGAAAAATTATATAAAACTTTATGATAATACCTTGTCTGTCATTTTCAATTAAACCTACTGACGTGTGTTTGTATTGTATATAACACACTAAAGCCCGCCTTCCTCTACCGAGCGCTTGTAGCTCAGAGGTAGAATTGCCGATGTCAATTCAGTCGGGTTTCACTCCTGGGTAGAAGCAGTCGGATGTCTAACCGTACTGATGAGCTGCGAAACAGATCTGTCTGCGGATATATATATACTACTGGCCGTAATTATTAGGCCACCCCAGTGTTTTAAAGGAGATGATCTGTCTTTTAGTATATATTGGCAAGTGAATAATTGTAAATGAAAATAGAATGGTTTTTTTGTTAATACTGCACAATAAAATGTGCATCAAATGAATTTATAAATATTTAATAATTACCTACATTGCAGTTTCATCAATGAAAGAATGAAGAAAATTTAGGCTGATTCGGACGAGTTCATCTTTGCTTCCTTACCTTGTAAAAGTAATAATAACAAAAGAACAATTCTGTTTGCATTTAGATTTATCCACTTGGCAATAAATACTAAAAACAGTATGAAATACATAGTTTCAATCTACAGGGTGCGATTTGTAAATTGTCGCTATTTACCTGGTACCATTTTCCAAAGTAATAATAACAAAAGAACAATTCTGTTTGCATTTAGAATTATCCACTTGGCAATAAATACTAAAAACAGTATGAAATACATAGTTTCAATCTACAGGGTGCGATTTGTAAATTGTCGCTATTTACCTGGTACCATTTTCCAAAGTAAGAATAACAAAAGAACAATTCTGTTTGCATTTAGAATTATCCACTTGGCAATAAATACTAAAAACAGTATGAAATACATAGTTTCAATCTAC
>JBBBDQ010001390.1:1257500-1380513 GCA_037127315.1 Ascarosepion bandense | reverse complement strand
TATATATATATATATATATATATATACTGCCGATCATAAGTTTGGGACCAACAAATTTTATGTCTTAGAAAAATAAAAATAAATATATTTCATTGTTGCTCATAATTATACAATAATTAAAACCAAAATTAACATAGAGTAATTTCAAATTTCATTAAAGTTAATTCATATTTTCTTTTCATCAAAGAAACCACCACGAGCCTTTATTACTGTAGAGCAAATCTTTGGCATTCTTTCTAATAAGTTATAAAAATAAGTTGGTGAAAGTGATTTCCAAGCATCCTGCAAGCATTTAAACAACATTTGTTCATTTTTAGGAAGTTCATTTCGAACTGTACGATCAATTTCAACCCTTATTCTCCATCTTTTATAGTGGCTTCTTAACTGCTACACAGCCTTTAAGCCCAGCAGAATGAAGTCATCTCTTAACAGTAGTAACAGATACTGGATGTTGCCGAGTAGAATTCATTACAATTGTTAATTCCGGACCGGTTTTTCTTCTATTCCACTTGATCAAGTGCCTATCCTCTACAATAGATGTTACTCTGAGCCTACCAGATCTTTTTTTGATAGGCTTAATTTTTTAGTGATAACACATTCAGAATATCCTTCCTTCGAAAGAATTTCAACCTGAGCTTTTTTTCAATGCTAATCTATTTCTTCCTTGCCATTTATACCGTAGTAATATGGTTTGCGAAAATAAAATTATACCGTAATTATAATATCTGAATAAATCTAAATTTTTGACAAAAACTTGATCACAATAAGAGGAGTCAAGTAGCAAACTGATTAAATGTTTATTTTAAAATTGAAAAGAATACTTTTTCTTTTACTTGATATCTGCATAAGAATAACAAAATATACAAACTCGGCGAATTTGATTCTGCTAGAAATTTGGGTGGTACCAAACTTATGGTCGGTAGTATATATATATATATATATATATATATATATATATATATATATATATATATATATATACATGGATGTGGTTTCCGGCTTTCTCTTTTCCAGTTTTCTTACTTTGATTTTTTTTTTCAATTGGAGTAGATAGCTCTATCTATCGCCGGTTCACATTCCACCCACGTCTATTGAACAGGTTAATAGGCTCATCCCTTGTTCCCTGTTTAGGATGTGGTTTCCGGCTTTCTCTTTTCCAATCTTCTCACTTTGTTTTTTTTTTCAATTGGAGTAGATAGATCTATCTATCGCCCGGTTCACACTCCACCCACATCTATTGAACAGCTTAAGAGGCTCATCCCTTGTTCCCTGTTTAGGATGTGGTTTCCAGCTTTCTCTTTTCCAATCTTTTCACTATTACGTAGCCCTCTGCACATCACTGGCGTTACCGCCTTGCTCGGGGTGATACGATTATATATATATATATATATATATATATATATATTGTCCTTCACCCATTCCGGGCTGAGTGTAGATTGACTCACTTAATTTAAATTTGAATAAAAATATCTGATTAGCGCAGTGTTGTAACAGTTATATATTATACTGGGATTATTCTTTTTTATTTAAAATATATATTTGGCATTTCAAAGAAATGGAATTTCTACATATATGTAGAAAAATACTTTAGTGCTGTGAATATTAATTTTCATATTAAATTTATGCGTGTTTCTTTCTCATAACCAGTTCTTTCTCAAAAAAATATAATTTACATTCAAAAATTAATTCCTAATTATTAATTAATCCGGATCAACCTATTTAAGCAGATATTTATTTTTATGCCTGCGTGTTACTATCAACTCATTTCTCTTGTGCAAAAAGCTATTTTTATTTAAGTATTTCAAGATAATTAATTTTTCAACCAGACATAAATTTATTTTCTTTCCAGTTTTAAGCTCTTGCTTTCGATATCCCAGGTAGCAAAATTTCTTGCTTTCGATATCCCAGGTAGTAAAATTTCTTGCTTTCGATATCCCCGGTAGCAAAATTTCTTGCTTTCGACATCCCTGGTAGCAAAATTTCTTGCTTTCGATATCCCCGGTAGCAAAATTTCTTGCTTTCGATATCTCCGGTAGCAAAATTTCTTGCTTTTGATATCCCCGGTAGCAAAATTTCTTGCTTTCGACATCCCCGGTAGCAAAATTTCTTGCTTTCGATATCCCCGGTAGCAAAATTTCTTGCTTTCGATATCCCAAGCAGCAAAATTTCTACCATTTTTTAATTGACGGGTATATTTAAAGGGTACAATGCTGTTTTTGTATTTTATATTTTCTAAAATCATTCGATGATGGTAGAAACAAAATTTCCAAGTATTTTCAGTGGAATCAAAATAAAATTTATCATTGTGACCGGAATGCATGCTAGTTCGGTATACAATATTATCAGTCGTACATTGACCGTTTGAGGGGCAGATAATATTTTTTAGCAGTTGCATTTATTTAAAAAAATTAACGTTGTATTTGTTGAAAATATATTTATTTAATATGATGTTTTTATGTTGGGATATAGGTTTATCGATGTTATTAACGCAGCTAAAGCTAATCTTAACTTTATTTTTGTTAAAGATATTGTTTAGTCTTGGTAAATGCTTAAAATGCTTATGAATAAATTTTTGCATCGGTGGTATTGATAATATTATTTCGTGATTTTTGAAAATTTTTATCAGATCCTTTCTCAGTTAGTCTATATTTCATAGACTTGTTTTACGGAGGAGAATTACACCGTCATCTCTGTAAAACCTGGTGTTAATGTCGAGAAAAATATCTTAGTCACCCAAATACCAAGATTAGTCATATGCTCCCATTGCAGTATGAAATTCTGTGTTACTTCTTTTGGTCTACAGATAATTCTTACATGAGGATTTCTGTCTGTTTTATGATGTTATTTCGTGATTACTAATAGGACAATAAGTTATTGCCAAATTTATAGCAGACATTAGCAGTTTCTCAGTTATCAATGGGCAAAGTCACAAATATCGAATTGAATGAATATACATTCATTCTTCTTTTTTATATTAGGTAATCATTCTATGGATTCTGCTTTTTTTATGACTCTGCTGAATTTCTAGAGTATCTATCGTGTATTTAAACGCTATTTTAAGGATGCTTTTGCTGATTTTAACGATATTGTTTTTAGTTAGGTTGAGTAATTGGCGTTGAGGGTTGCTTAGAAAATATAATTTGCGATCTTTAAGTACGTGGAATGCTTGTTGTTTCTAGAATTTGTAAACCCTATCATCAATTTTAATTCAGTGGCTATTTTCTTGGCTTCACTATTGACATTATTTTCCGTTTGTTGGGTGCCGTTTTATAAAATTCGTTTATTTATGGCTTTGTGGTACATATATGCATCAATTTTGGAATGGTCTATTTTGATGTGCGTTGTGGTACAGTGGATATCGGCTCGGAACGAGAAACCGGGGAGCCGAGTTCGAATTCCAGTTGAATTCATTGTATTCACTTACGCGCAAATACCCTTGGGAAAGGTATTAATCCGTCTCTTCCTTCCAGTTATGGGTTAAATAGCAGGACAGATTGGGTTCTATAGCCTTGGTCGGCAACCAGTCTACCGCAGAAAGCAATGGCAACCTACTGCGGGATAATCTTCTACCCATCAGTCATGTCTCTTTCGAGACATGATCGCCCAAGCGTGTATCACGTACGGCACTTAACTGACTGACTATTTTGATAATCATGTTTTGATAATTATTTTATTCAATTTCTTTGATTGTAGAAATGTCTTCTAGCAGTTTTTTTTTTGTTATAGATTGTTGATAGCTTGTGTTTATTTATTAATAATAGGACAGCAATTTTTTATTTATTTATTAATAATATGACAGCAATTTTTTCCTTTCTAAACTCAAAGCAGACAGCAGTTTCTCGGCAACCGACGGGTTAGTCACAAATATAAATAAAGAAAGGTAAAGAAGTTGTTAGGTTAATTAATATTTCGAGATCAAAATCTCATCTACAGACTTGCAGAGGAGCGTGTGTCTGTTCGAGTGAGTCCGTGCCTTTCAAGGAATGGTCATTCATGGCTGCTGCTGCTGTCATTAATTGCAGCGAGTGCTTGTGTGTGTGTGTGTGTGTGTGTGTGTGTGTGTGTGTGTGTGTGTGTGTGTGTGTGTGTGTGTTAGAGCATCTATGTGTGTGTGTATTTTTATGGTATATATATATATATATATATATAGCATAATGATGATCTACGTATACTATCTTAATATGTATAGGAAAAACTACTAAAAAGTTGTTAGCTTAAAAATGTATTTTTTGACAGTATTTATTTATTTCTATTATTATATATATATTTGATATTTCAGCCCGGCCTCGGCCTTTCATCAGAAACAAATGATTTTAAAATTTAAAAATTTAAAATATCAAATATATATATATAATAATAGAAAAAATAAATACTGTCAAAAAATACATTTTTAAACTTGTAACGGATAACCGCTGATAAGTGAGATCAAGAAATCTGAATTTGAATTGAATTGTTACATTCATTTTTAAGCAAATAACCCGGGGAAAATTAGGAATCCATCTCTTATCCTCAACCAGCAATGGCTTAAATAGTTGGACGTGTGTGTGTGTGTGTGTGTCTAAAGATGAACCCAACATAAGGAATTTTTTGTACATTTCAGACAATTTCCATGGTTTCCGATGAAAGTTGAAATATAAATATTGCAATGGCCGCATAACTCCAGTTCACAAGGGTCGTTATCAAAGAGTTTTGTCGTATCAGTTTCATGTGATTTTAATTGTTCACTTTACATGATATATATATATATATATATATATATATATATATATATATATATATATATATAAAGGGAGAGAGAGACAGAGACAGAAATTATAATTCACGATGGAATAAAACTTTAAAATGCCCTATTCTTTCATTTTCAATATTCTTCATTTTTCTTTCATTTGTACTTTCCTGTATTCTGAACTTGTTTCTTTTTCAACTTTCTTCGTTCTTTCTTTCTTTTTCAGTTTCTTTCTTCATTCTGTGTTTCATCTTCCTTCCCTCTTTTTTTTTCAACTTCTTTCATTTGCATTTTCTTTTGAAGTTTTTTTTTTCTTTTTCAGCTTTTGTTTTTTTTTCTTTCGTTTTTTCAATTTCTTTCTTTTGCAACTTTTTGTTCTTATGGTACAGTTAGTGTTCTGGTGGTATGATCCATTTTTCAAAAAAGATCTGATTATATCTAGGATCCATATTGGACATACTACCATAGCCTATTCAGTCAGTCAGTTAAGTGCCATACGTGATACACACTTGGGCGATTATGTCTCAAAAGAGACATGACTGACTGGGCAGAAGATTATCCCGCAATAGGTTACCATTGCTTTCTGCGGTAGACTGGTTGCCAGCCAAGACTATAGAACCCAATCTGTTCTGCTATTCAACCCATAGCTGTAGGAAGAAGAGGTGCATTCTATTATGAAGTACTGATTAGTGGGGGATCAGTTTACTACTTTATGCCACTAGAAAACCGATCTCCCACTTTATGACCAGTAGAAGCTTTAATTATGCTTCCAACTATTCAGTCAGTTAAGTGCCATACGTGATATACGATTGGGTGATCATGTCTCAAAAGATACATGACTGACTGGGCAGAAGATTATCCCGCCGTAGGTTGCCATTACTTTCTGTGATAGACTGGTTGTCAGCCAAGGCTATAGAACCCATTATGTCCTGTTATTTAACCCATAACTGGAGGGAAGAAACGGATTAATACCGTCCCCAAGGATATTTGCACATATCTGGAATTCGAACTCGGCACCCTGATTTCTGGTTCCGAGCCGATATTCACTGCACCATCCAACCACAACGCCCATCCAACCACAACGCCCATCCAACCACAACGCCCATCCAACCACAACGCCCATCCAACCACAACGCACACCCATTCGTATAACCTCAAAAAAGGAAGATCATCCGGTATATGTGGCCTGCCAAAATCGATTCACATTAAAATATACTGAACCTTTTCTGTTAATTCATTCCAAAATATTAATTTAACATGTGGTATGATCCATTTCCTTCATTAATATAACTGTCCAGGATACATACATTTAGGAGAACTTTTCTTGTATTCAGAGTTCATTAAAGCTTACATTTAAGCCGATATAAAATTGTTGGGGATCAACCCTTTATTACACAATAAATGGACTCGTCTAAGGTGTACATATAATCCTGTCTACAGAAAACGGCAGTGATTGTCACAGAGAGTTTTCTCACTGCGACGGCATTTCTCACTGTCAGCACTCTGCCTTCGGGCAGAGGGCGCTCTCTGCTTCCGAGCAGAGAGCAATAACTCAGTCGTGGTTCCGCCGAAGGGTAGAAGCACGACTGGGGAAAAATAGACTGACATTTTTTGGCCGGGCCATATAGCCCGGAAATCCCAGTTATAAAAACTGACCATGTGTCACATGTTGCCCTTACTGAGAGGGACAGCTAAATATAGATTGTCACAGTGAGTGTCAGAGAGAGTGTGTAGCAGGAGTTGAGCAGTTGGACCGCCGCTTAGTTGGTCAGTAAGAATATAGACTCATTACCTGGACATACTTCTTCACTACAAGTCTGTATATATTAATTCCTACTAACAGTATTCCTAGTATTCCTGAATTGACTAACCCGTGTTCCAGGTTGTATATATTTTGTTTAATATAAGTTACATTTTATCTCTCCATATCTGTTTTTGTTATTATTATTTTGTGTGGTTTCTCAACAAGAATCCACAACAAAAATTCTAACAATTCTACTACAATTTGATGAACTGTCGTTGTTAACCATTTTGATAATAGCTAATCTACTCTGTTCAGAGAAATTTATTATTCACCCTAACGCGTCTGACCCCGAACTAAAATATCGCCAATGAAGAAGAACTTTCATAAACTTTCTAAGTACCTACTGCGACGAAACTTCTAATAAGCTAAATTACCTCACGAAATATGTCTGCACAAGTTTTTGAGTATTTCGCAAACGCACCTTCCTACGAAGAGGCTTTAAACAACTTGGGCAGCATCTACATAAAAAAAAAATATCTGTAGACACTTAATGACTACAAGTTGTCAACTGCCCTCAGATTCAGCTGAATCAATTCAGATTTACCCGCTCTTCGCTGTGTATTAAGGATGTTCGTACATTATGCTCATTGGATGCCGTCGTTTTCAGAAAAAAAATCCACCCTCTAACAACTGTATCAAAATTCCCGTTATCTTCCAAAGAAGAGAAAATGTTTAACGTGTCAAAGGTAGGTATAGCAAAAGCAGTCATTACTACACCCGATCATGCACTACCTCTGTTAGTAGAAACAGACGCTTCAGAGTGCGCCTTAACCTCCTCCTCTTTAAGATAGAGAGCATAACCTTTTTATTTAGCACTTTGTCTAAAGCAGAACGTAGGCTTTCTGTAATAAAGATAAAGCCTCTCCTACTGTCGAATCGCTGAGAAAAAGGAGGCATTATTTGATATGGCGATACTTTAAACTAATTACAGATCAAAATCAGTCGCATTTATGTCTCACGTGAAAACGACCAAAAAATGAGAAGATCGGCCTGTGGAGGATGGTTACCCGTTCAACGTAAAGAAAACGCAGAGGACATCCTCTCTCGGCTGCTTATATAGATTATATAGAATGTTGACAGCAAGGTATTACACGTATGGCTCACATGACAAAAATCATTCCTACAGAGGGACATTATTAATATCCGATTGCATACGGTGATTCCTTCAAGAGCAAGAATTAAACGTAAGTAGAACAACAGGAAGAAAACTGAATGCATTGTCATCAGCAAAAAGAACAACCCAAAATGCCAAATACAGGTAGGAGATACTAGAATCAAGTAAGTACAAAAATTTCAATACCTAGGAAGTGTTCTAATAGGAGATGGAAAGTCCGACACAGAGATCCGAAGTCGAATTGTCATAGCGAAGGACGCAGTCCAGAAGCTGAGTAAAGTTTTAAGACACAGGGAAATTTCACTAGAAACAAAGAAGAGAGTGCTAGATTGCGATGTGATGTCAGTCCTTCAATATGGCAGTGAATGCGGGACAATATCATCGAAGATGAGGAAAAAACTGGAAGCAGCGGAAATGTGGTTCTACAGAAGGATGCTGGGGATATCATTGACCGAACATGTGAGCAATGATGAGGCTTTGGAAAGAATGGCATTGAAAAGAAAACTAATAGTGAGCATTAGGAAGAGACAACTGAAGTTCCTGGGATATGCAATGAAGAAGGAGGGCTTGGAGAACCTGATACTGACAGGCCAGATAGAAAGTAAAAGAGACAGAGGAAGGCAGCGGATAACATATTTGAAGGGCCTGATCAGGTGGATGACGGAACGGAGCTTGCGAGGTGTAACAGGAGCAAACATATTAAGAGCCACCAGGGATAGGGAAACGTGGAAAACCATGACCGCCTATGTCCTGAAAGGACAAGGCACATAGAAGAATATATATGCCAACTGTTTATAAGAAATTATAATGTGGGTATAAAATGGGGGATCAATTCTATATTATAATCAATATAGAAACTGATCCCCCATTTTCTGGCCATGCTAGTTTCAATACATTTATATTCTAGATTTATGGGCTTGAGCTAGTGGATAACAGAACAGGGATTGCATGGTGTAACAAGAGAAAGCGTGCTAAGAGCCACCAGGGATAGGGAGACGTGGAAAACCATGATCGCCTACGTCCTGAAAAGATATAGCACATAGAAGAAGAACAACAACAACACCATATAACTGTTTAATTATCAACTATTTCTAAAGGTCGGTAGCTGTAGAGAATTGGGAACAATTACCCCCAGAGGATCTGCATAGAATTGGAATGCTTCTACGCACAGCCACTAACATAACACCACACGAAGGATTCCTCCAGTTTCCAACAAGAAGTTCGACTGGAGCGTCTCTATCTCCTTGACTTTCAAAATCAGGATTGATGTTACTAAAAAGACACACGCAATTAAATAAAAATAAACCACTGGTGGATCAAGCCGAGCTACTGGAGGCCAACCCCCAGCATGCACGTGTCCGTTACCCTGATAGACGAGAAGACACAGTCTCACTAAGAGACTTGGCTCCAGCTATGGACGAATCAGGACCAAAGCCGTTAGTGACAACGGACATCTCAGAAGAGAGAACACCCGTCTACCGATACCTCAGAGGACAAGTCATTCTTGGACTGCGAAAACGCTGCAAAATTATATTCACTTCGAGCAAGAATGAGGAAGAACCTCATCATACTTCTGGCAATTCATCACAGCCTCGCAGACAACAGAGAATTCCTGCTCGATTCAAAGACTTCTTTTCTCTGCAGGAATAGCGCAGGATAGAATGTGATATTGTTATGTCGCCAAGTATAAATGAATAACTCAACAACAGAATCAGAATATAAGTTGTATTCCGCGGAAAGACGGTTAGTATGTACAGAAGTGATTAATAATATTTACAATAGAAAGATACAAGAGTCCAATCCGTCGTAAGACGTGTGTATACGTGATTACTTCCGGTACGCCACCGGAAGTGTGACTAACTCTTCACTGACTCGCACTGACTCTTCAGTAACTCATTAGGGACTCTCAAGTGACTCTCTACGACTCTCCTGTAGAGAATCCACCATTGCTATATATAGCAATGGGAACAGTCCATTTGTAGTCAAATAGGAGCGGCGCCCCAACAGATATGATAAATTTCCCCCATTAATTAATCTGTCCTGAATGCATAGTCAGAAGAACTCTGCTTGTATTCAGAGTTCATCAAACTTTTCCTGTAATGTGTTGACCAGTAACAGACAGCTTCACGTCCGCTATTGGAAGAAAACATTTTGGGTATTTTTAAAAATCATTTCACCATAAGCAAGACATTTTGCTGCCATTGCTGCGCTGGGGGTTACACAGGGGAAAGTGATCAGAAAGAGGGTGAGTTATAGGAAATGTTAGGAGGAGGGTAATAGACGGATGACAATACCGGTGTAATGGGGGCGGGGGGATGGAGAAAAGAGCTTGAGAGAATGGATGCGAGTTAGTGAGATAGGAGATGTCTATTGACCTTAAAATTAAATTCTTGGAGATTGTAGCTGTCGGGGAAGCAAGTATATGGAAAGGAATTCCAGAGGCGGGAGGTGCGGGTGAAGAAGCTACGCTAAAAACTGTTTTAAACTGACGTTAAGTTTCTGACATAGTTTATTTTTGAACAATAGTACCGTTTTTGTTAGGATGTGCGTTGTGGTACTGTGGATATCGGCTCGGAACAAGAAACCGGGGAGCCGAGTTCGAATTCCAGTTGAATCCATTGCATTCACTTCCGCACAAATACCCTTCTCTTCCCTCCTGCTATGGGTCAAATAGAAGGACAGATTGGGTTCTACAGCCTTGGTCGGCAACCAGTCTACCGCAGAAAGCAATGGCAACCTACTGCGGGATAATCTTCTGCCCAGTCAGTCATGTCGCTTTCGAAACAAGCGTGTATCACGTATGGCACTTAACTGACTGACTGAATATAATAGTTGGAATAATGATTAAGGCTTATATTGGTTATAAAGTGGGGGATCAGTTTATTACTTCATAACAATAGGAAACCGATCCCCCACTAATTACTACATAATAATATAATATATTTCTTTTCCCTTTAGCTATGAGTCAAATAACAGGACAGATTGGGTTCTATAGCCTTGGTCGGCAACCAGTCTACCACAGAAAGCAATGGCAACCTACTGCGGGATAATCTTCTGCCCAGTCAGTCATGTCTCGAAAAAGACATGATCGCCCAAGCGTGTTTCACGTATGGCACTTAACTGACTGACCGACTCTTTTTGTTAACTTTTCTTTTCAGTTTTTATTTATTATTTTCTTGTTATGCTCGGCTCTCAGCCGAATTTTCTTTTACCTTGGATAATATTTAGTTACGCCAGTCTTCGTCTTTTCTTAATTTAAACCTTTCTTTTTATTCATTCTCTATCGTTTTTCTATTTCTGTTTAAACTTTTATTTTATTCACATCCTATTTTCTTTTAGAAGATTTGTGCTTTAGGCCGAATTTATTTTTTAGCTTGAATTTTTAAACTTTATCAAAGCACTGTTTTATTTTCCCATGCAACTCTGTAATTTTAATGAACGGAGAACATTTTTTTAACTTAAATTAAACACAATTCTTTGTTTGGCATAACGTACTTTTGAGTGTCCCCTATTTTATTTTGCACAGTTATTTTTAAATAGATTGTTTTCTTGATGTAATTTTCTTAGTTTTTGTTAAAGATTTAGGAAAGAAAAATCAATTTTTCCTTCCCTTGTGAAAAAAAAAACTTTTCAAAAGAGAAAACCATACGGGATTCCCGTTAAAAGTCGACAAAAAAAAAAGAATTGTGTCAATGTCAAAAGCCGATCAGATTGACATGAATTCCGAGAAGGAACTAACAAAATCTACGGATGGCGATATGGTCCTATGGTGGCCGATAAGAGTAATAAAACAACACAAAGGAAATTAACAAGAGAAGAGACGAAAGAAAGAAGAGAAAAATAATAACAAGGTAAATATTCTAAATACTACTCCATCTCAAGTATAAACATATATATATATATATATATATATATATATATATATATATATATAGTATTATTCTTATTATTGGAGTTTATAATAAAAACAAGAGTTTTCGTGTATTCGGTGCATTATATACACCAGCTCATCAGGCGATATACGCTGATGAGGTCCTGGATATAATGGCGAAACATGACAACTTTTGTGTAGCGAAAAAAATCTTGAAAAAAATATTTGAAATAATAAAAATAATTGCGACAATTTACCAATAGCACCTAACACACACACACACACACACACACACACACACACACACACACACACACACACATATATATATATATATATATATATATATATATATATATATATATACTAGCAGCATAGCCCGGCGTTGCTCGGGTATAATGAAAGCTTTAAAACTAATCCATGGTCCTAATATTCTTATTATTGGAGTTATAAACTCCAATAATAAGAATATAACTATATCTAAACTTATTTATAAATGGAATTTTGTCTCTGTGCCTTGGTATGTGTGTGTGTGTGTGTGTGTGTGTGTGTGTGTGTGTGTGTGTGTGTGTGTGTGTGTGTGTCTCTGTGTGTGTGTGTGTGTGTCCGTTACCTATAGACTCTGAAACGGCTGAACCGATTTTCTTGAAAATTTACGCAGTTATACTATCAGCGTCTGCGAATGTTCTTAGCTAGGTTTTGTGTCGAGGTACTCCCGATAAATTTCGAAAATCTATAATCGATAAAATTCAGAGGACTTATTTAGCCTTCAAAATTCAGTTTACGACAAAAAAAAAAAAACTTATTTGATATCGATACCAGGAAATCAAAATTTGACTTACATCCATTCATTTTTCTTTCAGTCTACAGTTTCGCTTTAACTGGAAACAACTATTGCTTTTTAGTCTTTCGTGCCAACATCCAAAGAGTCTGAGCTCCATGAATTAGTTTTAAAGCTTTCATTATACCCGAGCAACGCCGGGCTATGCTGCTAGTATATATATATATATATATATATATATATATATATATATATATGTGTGTGTGTGTGTGTGTGTGTGTGTGTGTTAGGTGCGATTGGTAAATTATCACAATTATTGTATTATTTCAAATATTCTTTACGCTGAGTCTGAGCTCCAGCACCATGGATTAGTTTTAAAGCTTTCATTACACCCGAGCAACGTCTGGCTATACTGCTAGTATATATATATATATATATATATATATATATATATATATATATATATATGTGTGTGTGTGTGTGTGTGTGTGTGTGTGTGTGTGTGTGTGTGTTAGGTGCGATTGGTAAATTATCACAATTATTGTATTATTTCAAATATTCTTTACGCTGAGTCTGAGCTCCAGCACCATGGATTAGTTTTAAAGCTTTCATTACACCCGAGCAACGTCGGGCTATACTGCTAGTATATATATATATATATATATATATATATATATATATATCTGAGATGAAGTTGTATTTAGACTATTTACATTGTTCGCATTATTGTTCTCATCATTATTGCCATATTAACAACGTTTTGGCCGTATTACACTCCAGTTTTTTTTAGGTTCTAGGAATTTCGTCAGTTTCATTATTTTCAGTGGATATAGACGTTGGGTAGTTTCAGTGACTTGACCCAAACAACTGTGAATGCAATACCAAGCTACAGCAGTGGTTGACAAAGACAAAGACTAATGTAATGTTGACAGATAAGTAGAAGAATATGAGGACCCAAAATACTGGACAAAAGAACGACAATGTGGTAGCCTGAGAATCATCTTTTTGTTTGAATTTCTCCATCGATGTGTAAAATAAGCTGTAGCGGAGTTTTTGGGAAGGGTCAGGGGACATTCTTATAAAAGATGGATGCCTCTTGGCCGATGACTAGGAGCTACAAAAGTTTTTTAAGAGAACAGTGTCCGTTTACGTAATCGACAGGTTCTTGAGCAAAATTTGTCGATCTAATAAAGAAACCGTGGAGAAAGCTTGTGGGTATACTCTGAGCAAATTATCAAGAGCCCCAGGTTTTTAATGTGGGACATTCTGTTGCCTTTGCCAGAAGAATGTATGGCGGTGGTGAAAACCTTACACTCAGGACAGTATGGGGAAAACAAAAGACCATTGTAACAATTTATGAGTTCCCTTCGTCCATAAAGAGTGAACATTTGGCACTGTATCTATAACAGTATGGCGAGATTCGAGATATCTTTTCTGATCGAAGCGTGGGGAACAGAGGTTCAACATAATGTTCCTAACAGTCTGGATGTTGGTGGCCGGAATTTGACAATCAAAGTGAGAGGGTCGAAAACCGTCGTGTAGGAAATGTGGCCAGACTGGTCATCTTGTGCTTTCCTGTCCAGGGAAGAAAACCCATGGGATTCCGGCCCCAATCGACCAAAATCCCCATCTGCCTGTCACTGATAGTTCTGCTGCGTCCACAAAGGGCATGCCAGCGGCCACTTTCCTTTTGACGTCATCAACATCCTCAAGTGCGGTAGTTGGGAAGGGGGATGGTTGGTTGTTGTTCAATAGACGAGGGTGGAGTGTGAACCGGGCGATAGTTTAATCTATCTACTCCAATTAAAAAAAAAAAGAAAAAAAAGAAAAGAGTGAAAAGGTTGGAAGAGAGAAAGCTGGAAACCACATCCTAAACAGGGAACAAGGGATGAGCCTCTTCACCTGTTCAATAGACGACGGTGGAGTGTGAACCGGGCGATAGTTTACTCTATCTACTCCAATTGAAAAAATAATAAAAAAGAAAAGAGTGAAAAGGTTGGAAGCGAGAAAGCCGGAAACCACATCCTACGGACGAGGAATAGTTCCTCACCCACCGATGTTCGCGATCCGAATGCTCCTTTTATCAGGAGTGCTGAATCGCGCTGCGCCATCTCCTACTGATGAGGGTTCTCCTTTTCGACATGAGAACGTTATCTCCGAGGGCATTATATCAAGTGTTGATAAAGTGTGTCTGCTAAAGATGATCTGATTCATGAGTTCGGTTTAACGAATGAGGAGTTTCGCTCTATTTTGCTTTGGACACCTGGGTTGAAATGCCTCATTAACGATGAGGCATTACTCACCTGTCTGGTGTTGCGAGAGGTTCTCTGGGTCGGCAAAAGGCTGTACACAGTGAGGCTGGTTGCTTCGCCAATGTGCGTTAGTTGTGGTAATTGGGAGGAGTCCACTAGATATGCCTTATTTCATTTCTATATCATACGTCCGCTGTGTTAGTTGATTGAAGGCTACATGGGCCGCGTCTTGGGCAGAAAGAAGCCAGTTTCGTTTGTGCCAATGTGGTATATGCGTTGAGAAAGGATCATCACTATGTGCCATTATGTTTGCTTAACAGTACGCGAGTCGTGGTGTGAACGGCGAGACGGAAGGTGTTTTAGGGACATGAAAAGTTCCCCTCCTTTCAATCCAGGCATAACTTCTAGGGTCCTCAAAATATTCTCGCTGTACAAGTTGAACAGATCCGGTGAAAAGACACACCCTTGTCTTACTTTGCTCAATAATTTTTCTATCCCTTTTATCTTCATAATTTTAATTCTCTTCTGCTTCCTTTTACATTCCAGGAGTTTAAAAGTAAGGTCAACAGACACCTCCTAACACACTAACTGGTATCCATTCTCTCAAATACTCTTGCCATTTGCCCAACCCTCACCCTCGGTATCCTTACCCGTCTATCACCCTCCTTCTGACATTTCCTATATCTAACCTCTCTTTCTCTTCACCTTCCCCTATGTAACCCCAGCGCAATAGTGGCAGTGGAATACCTTGCTTGAGGTGAAATGATTAAAAAAAAACTGACATTTTTAAGCACCAGCTTAAAAACATGATTGAAGCAGAAAGGAGACGGGTCTCTTCATCAAAATTCGGCGAAAAGTGAGGGAGAGTTTTACTCTTCGTGCGACTGTGAAGGCTGACCTAGGACGGTTGTTAGATGCTCCTTCGGTCAGTTAAGTGCCATGCGTAATAAAC
Source organism: Ascarosepion bandense (assembly GCA_037127315.1). Lineage (NCBI taxonomy): Eukaryota > Metazoa > Mollusca > Cephalopoda > Sepiida > Sepiidae > Ascarosepion > Ascarosepion bandense. The sequence continues at coordinate 1,365,013 of JBBBDQ010001390.1, read as the reverse complement.
GCTTCGGGAGATCATGTTTCGAAAGAAACATGACTGACTGGACAGAATATTATTCCGCATTAGGTTACCATTGCTTTCTGCGGTAGACTGGTTGCCAAGCTATAGAGCTCGATCTGTCCTGTTATTTAACCCATAACTGGGGGGAAAAGACGGATTAATACCTTTCCCAAGGCTAGTTGCGCGTAAGTGAAAGCGAGGAATTCAACTGGAATCCGAACTCGGCTCTCCGATTTGTCGTTCCGAGCCGATAGCCACTGCGCCACAAATTGAGCTTCTTGCCTATGGCATTAGTCACCCCCGCCATTTTTGTGTAGCTGTCAGCTTGTGGCTTGGAAGCAGAAGGAAGTTGTTTTTTCCCCCTGTTTAGGATGTGATTTCCGGCATTCTCTTTTCCAATCTTTTTACTCTTACGTAGCCCCCTGCGCATCAGTGGCGTTACCGCCTTGCTCGGGGTGATATGAATAATAATAAAAAAAAATTCAGTTGGACGGACGGGCCAGTCAAGATATTTTGTATCTAGTTTGGTCCCGACCTACAGTTGGAGATGAACTGGTGGAAGGTTCGGAAGAAGGTCGAAGAAACTGCTTGTATGTGGACTTGAATAAAATCTTTCCTTGAAGAGAAAGACAGAAGTTTGTGCTTCGCACATCTCTCCAATTCTCCTTTTCCGGCTCGCCGATCTTCCACTCTCGTATGCGAAAATTTGGCATCCGACAAGGTCATAGGTGACAAAATTTTACGTTCCAGTTTGCCTTATGGGTTCTTTTTTTAGTGTATACAAGGATGTGCGTTGTGGTACAGTGGATATCGGCTCGGAACGGGGAGCCGAGTTCGAATTCCAGTTGAATCCATTGTATTCACTTACGCGCAAATACCCTTGGGAAAGGTATTAATCCGTCTCTTCCTTCCAGTTATGGGGTTAAATAGCAGGACAGATTGGGTTCTATAGCCTTGGTCGGCAACCAGTCTACCGCAGAAAGCAATGGCAACCTACTGCGGGATAATCTTCTGCCCAGTCAGTTGTGTCTCTTTCGAGACATGACCGCCCAAGCGTGTAGCACGTATGGCACTTTAACTGACTGACTAGTGTATACAATCATATAGGTCCGTTTATTTTCTATCCCCTTCATTTTTGCTTCATTATAGAAATTATTTCGGAGTCGCCAACTGGGTGCCCCGTGATTGGATGAAAAACAATCAATCACGGGCTAATTTTTGAGATTCTCAACAAACTCCCCACGTGAGCGGGTTTTACAAACTCCCTTCCTCTTTTGCTTGTTGGGACTTATAGACACAAGACGTTCCCGTCTTCTTCTCCGTCATCTAGACCCAGGATACGTGAGAGGCTTTGACAGCAACTGCAGCACAGAAGTCAAGGCTCTATTTCTTCAAACCAGCCATAACGAAATATAGACTGTTAAAAGGACGCATCTTTAAAGATAAGTTCCGCAAACCCGACTGTTTGCAAGAGACTATTCTTTCTTTTCTATCTTTTCTTGTAAATACAAATTTATAACATTTTCATCTGTTTGTGTTCCTTTCTACTCGCCGGTGTCACAATATTGTTACCAATTAAAATTGGGAAATTCCCAATATCATGCCCCGTTCCTCCCCTCTTTTAGGTAACATATTTCTCGGTTCTTTCGTAGAAGTAAGGGAATTTCGGAATAGTTTTTCTTTTCGAGTCTCAAATTGTTTCGCTCAGCTGACTGAGGGATTTTGTCGCGTTTAGAATTTTTGGAGGGAAATATGCTAGCATAGTTTTGTTTGGTTTTGTAGATAATTTCATTGATTTGCAATAATTCATTGTTGATTAGCATTTTCCCCTTCCCCGAGAAATTGTACCAAAAAAAAAAAAAAAAAATAGTAAATGTTAATTTCAGACTAGGATTTTCATCGTGCAAATGAGGATTTTTAATGACTTGCGAATACTATGAATAAATGAGATATTTTCGTGAATGGAATATTATATGTACGGATGGGTCATTGACTGAAACTATCTATGTTTAAATTAGGTCTAGTGAAGACCACCCTTCCCCATACCCCTATTGGCGTTGTGCTACATTTTTAGTATTTTTCCAAAAATTAATAATAATTCATTAAAGTTCTGAGTTCACCAAAACTCTGTCCTTGTTGGTCACTCTGTTTTCGAGCGTAGAAGAACACAGGTGAGACTTTGTCGTCTGGGCTAAATAGACGTATGCGGAGTCTACGGGGAATTTTTGCCCGAGCATACGCGCTCAGAATGTCCGGCATTAACATAAATCAGCCACGTGCAACATCCCGCCTTTGTGGGGAGGCTCGGTTAAATATCGAGCTAAATAATGCTTACATTTAAACCAACAGGAATTGTCTCTAACAATTCTACTACAATAATAATAATTTGAAGTTTTTTTTATGGTAATTTCCATGTGTACATGAAAATGTCATGCGTTGCAGTGTTTCTTCCCCTTACCGAAAAAAATTGTAAAATTATGCCACTTGTTACATATTCTTATCTCTCATCTGGCGAGCTGTTAACACATTTCGAATACGGCGGACTGGTCAAAATCTTCAACTATGTGATTAAGAAATAGTTTTATTCTAAATTTCATGCTATAAATAAGTAATACTTGCGTAAATCAAATTAATTTAACATTTAATTTAATATATATGTTATTTTTGCAAGATTTTTAAAACCGAGAATTAACTTTTAATTGAAAATGTGTCGCTCACTCAAAAATGGCAGAAATTGCTGAATTATTGAGAAAATTTGTTATCACGTGATCTCCAGTGTAGACCACAAGTAACAACTGTTGTGAAAACTGAAGGCTACGCGTATTGAACAACAAAAAGTAACAAAATTAATAAACAGAGATAGGCAGGTATATTTTGGTCCGCCATCTTTGATGAAAATTGTCTAAGCGGAAGAAAAAACAAGACACATACCAATTTCTCTGTAGCCAAAACTTCAACTTTAATTCGTTTATTTATTTATTTATTTTTCAACAGATTTTCTTACTGAGGCAACCAGGTGCAGCAACTCCCCCTAGCGGCGATATGCGAAAATTTCATGAAAGATAACTCCAATTACCCAAGTGACGCCTTATCTGGCTTGACTGAGTCTTTTGCACCAGTCTCCCTTTCCCCTAAGTCTTGGGCCTTGGGCTCTTCCCAATTACAGACAGTATCCAGGCGCCTATGAATAAGTACAGGCACATGCTTCACTTATGCAACGACTTCGGTCTCTGCCATTTCCTTTTCCCGTTATTTAAGCCTATTTTAACCCTTTCCTGGTTATTATTTTAATCTAAACGAGTGGGGTCCTATCAAAAGTTTATTTTTTTAGCATAAATTGAAATAAAAAATATAACAAACCCAAAAGTTAAAGAATATATGTTCTGAAGGAGTTAATCGTTGCTAAAATGATGCCGCCGAATATTGGGACTTTAAAACACTCCACAGCGATAGGAGGATTTTTAAGCACCGCTTAGATGTGGTACAAGGCCGAAAGTAAGTGAGACCCAGTGAGAATCGAACTCACTACTCAGTTGTAATGATTCCAGCGAGACAAGCCTGCAGATCATTACACCACCTCGAGGTGCCCAAAGGTGATTTTCTAAGCGTAGCTTAGATGTAGCACAAGGCCAAATGTTTGGGTCACCCAGTGAGAATCAAACTCACTACTCAATTGTAATGATTCTAGCGAGACAAGATTGTTAACCATTACACCATCTGGAAGTGCCCAGACGTGATTTTCTAAGCGCAGCTTGGATGTAGCACAAGGCCGAAAGTAAGTGATACCCAGTGAGAATCGAACTCACTACTCAGTTGTAACTGGTTCTAGCGGGACAAACTTGCTAATCATTGTACCACGCCGAGGTTCCCCGCTCCACGACGATAGTGTTTTTTTTTAATTTATTTTTTATTTTTATTTTTATGTTTTTCATCTCAACAGTAGTTGGGTAATTAAATATTACATTTTAAAATGCTGCGGGCAGTGAGAATAGAACACACAATTCTGCAGTTTCGCCCTTCGACGTGGTTCAGTGGTTAGCAAAATTGTCTCGCTAAATAAGTTATAACCGAATAGTGGGTTTGATTCTCGTTGATGGCCTTGTGCCGTATCTAAAGTACGCTTAGAAAATCACCATACCTGCGCCGCTTTCGGGCATTGCGACGTAGTGTAAAGGTTCGCAAGCTCGTCTCTCTAGATCACTTACGATTGAATAGTGACTTCGTTCCTCACTGTATGCCTAATACTGTCGGCCTTGTGCCAGCCTTAGAAAACTCCATCGGTAGCGACGCTGGTATGGTGATTTTTTGAATTTGTTTTGCTTTAAGCAAAGTCCAAAAAAACACTATAAAATTTACTATATTTTATCCAAAATGTTGAATGTATTAAGATTATTCAACTTTTTAATAAAAAAAAAATCACAAACTGACATTTTAAAATTGCCCAAAACATCCTTGATTTATTTATCCCTGGAACACTAACCATCAATTAAGGTTACACCACTACTAACCATGGGTATAGCATACCCGATTTTGAAATTATACAGAAAGGAGTCCCACACGCGAGACAAGAAGTAGAAGTTGTGGCTACACTTGATTGTTTTCACAGAAAAAGAGTGGGACCTACTTGCCAATCTAGTACCTCGAGTAAATTCGTGCAGAGGGGCACCAAGGAGCTAAGCTCGTCGGAGGAGAATCCGTGAAAGTATTTGTAGAAGAGACAGAGGGAAGCCACGTCTCGTCGGTGAGAAAGAGACTGAATTCGGGCCGCCAGATCAGGATCGACTACATTGCAGATTTTTCTTTCGATTTTGTCGAGAACCACAGGGTGAACAGCAGGGGCACCCGACCATATATGACAGCAGTATTCAATGCACGGGAGGATGATAAATTTGTAAATGTGCATGATGGATTCAGAAGAGAAAAGCTTCCTGGTACCCAACCTTCTTATCAGCAGATTTAGCTATTAATTCAATGAAGTCGTTCCACTTAAGGTCAGCTGAGAGAGTGAGGCCGAAGAGGCGCACTGTATTGCTCTCAGAAAGACTAGCGTGATCCATGCTGATGGCGGATAAGAAAGACCGTCTATGGTGGCTAAAGGATAGCAGCTTCGTTTTGGAAGCATTAAAATTTACCAGCCATTTCTTACCCCAGTCCAGCACTGACTGGGGGTTCTTTTCGATAGCAGTAACAAGGTTTGTTTCGTCAGCATCGACAGATTTTTTATCGAGGCGGGAGTAAATTGTGGTATCGTCAGCGTAGAAGCCTACTTGGAATCTGATTACATCAGGGAGAACGTTGATCAAAATCAGAAAAAGGCGGAGGACCAAGGATAGAGCTTTGAGGGACAGTCATGTTAGTATAATAAGATCTGGAAGCACTGCCCATTCAATACTACTTTCATGACACGATTCGATAGGAGCAATTTGATTAAGTCAAACAGGCGTTCAATTATACCATAGCCCTGTAGCTTGCGAAGAAGGCCAGAGTGCCACACTCTGTGAAATGCTTTCGAGATATTCAGGGCAACAGTTCGAGCTTCGTCGTTCTTATCAAGATCCTGGTATATGTACACAGTGATGGTAGTTAGCATATCAGCAGTAGACCTGGCAAAGCGGAAGCCATACTGCTTGTCGGAGAATAGGCAGTGGGCTATGAGATGTTGGACCACTTCAGCATCGATGATGGCCTCGAACAGTTTGCCAAAATCGGTAGGATGCTGATAGGGCGATAATTGAAGGGGTCTGATGGTTCTTCCGAGTTCTTGAAAGTTCTTACGTAGAGAAAAAAAAAGTGTGAGCTGGAAACCCTTTCTTGAACAGGAAGCAAAGGAAAGAGAGAGAAGGGATGGAGTACGAACCGGGCGATATTAGCTTCTATCTACTCCAATTTAAAAATATAAATAAAAAAATTAAAATAAAATAAAATAAAGTCTATGACTGAGAAAAATTTTTTACAATAAGCTTTGAAGTAGTGAAGAGATCGGGTTAAACACGATTTCGAGAATTGCCAGTGCTGGCATGATAGTGAATTGTAGACGACGTAGGTAGGGTAATGGGACAGAAGATATGAATATTAAGTAATTACTTAATATAAGTCCAACTAACCCATCTTCAAAATAATTTCGTTGTCAAATAAAAATTAAGAATGGCAAAGGCTAAAAGATTCCTACATTAAAAAAAAAACAAACTATTCGTAGATTTAAACAAGAACTATAGAAGATAAGAACATTTTAAGGAAAACAGAAAAAAAAAACTCCAAGAAACAAAGTAAAAACACATGGGTGAAAATTAACAAAGTGTCTAGTCACGTTTGAATAGATGAAGACAGAGCAAAAAACACCGACCAGGATTAGTTTTTCTGCGTTGCCATTTGACAAAATAGATTTGTTTGCAATTCGATAGGCTATGGAATATTTATGATACGAACGCAATAGATTACTATATTTGTAGTGGGCTCTAAGTAAAACCAAAAAGTACAAGGTAGAAACCTATCTCCCTATTCTGCACCCGTTAATCACTGAACTGAAAAATATTTGAAGGGGATTATTTACAGACTGGAAATCTGTTCTCTTTCTTCCGTGATTCGAAAACCATTTCTTTTGATGATCTAAGGAACGAGTGTAAATATTTGTCTAATAGCCCTGAATTATGATGACCTTTTTAAACTGAATGTGAGCACCTCAAACACTTTGTTGCTCTTAATGGTAATTGAGACTCTCCCTGCCCTGTACAGATATATAGTTTTAGACAATTTTAAAGCTGCATTCCTTAGAATTTACAAGTGGCTTTCCAAAAACATTAGTAATTAAAAAAACAAAACAAAAAAAAACATACCATTCTTCCTCTCGTTGGCAAGTCGTATAGGCAACTGAGATAGAGGAGAAGACTTGTAGCAGAACTCTGGATCCTGACTGGTCATCAAATCGCAAAATTCAAAATACATCAGAGAAACGTTTTTTCCACAGCTAAAGAAAAATTATTCTTTGAGCCACCCCACGTGACTGGATTGAATATTTAAGGATGGTCTCTAAACAGTGACGGTCAGTCAGAGGAGGCGGGTTGCTGACACGCAACTAACATGTAACGGCAACTTCAAATCAACCCGGAGATAAGGTCAGGTCGCACCTTGTTCTCTTTCTCCTTATCTCTCAACAATTACTGCTACAAACATATTGTACGAACTCTTAATACCTTAACTTTATCATTGAACACGAACTCTTGATACACTAAACTTTCTCAATGAACATTAATTTCTACAACTCTTGTTATTCCTTTTTTGAATAAATTTCTATTTTAAAATGCAAAAAGTATATTTTATTATCCCACTCTTCTGCACTAATTCTACATATTCCAACCTGCCGACAACCAACTTTCTGATAAAAACCTGAGGACAATAACTCTCCTTAAAATCCTGTAAGCTGTAGGGAGTTCAGTTAAGTCTGACACAAGGCGAAACCAAAGAAACATTAACCAGCTCCCTACACTTCAGGCTATATATATATATTGTAACTAAGTTGTTGAACTCGTAGGTTTATTTACCTTTTTGTTCATGCATTTGCTTTTATAAAGAGTGCTCGATACAAATGTAGAGCGTTATATATATATATAATTATAATATAATATAATAATATAATAATTATATATATAATATATAAATGTAGAGCGTTATATATATATATATATATATATATATACTGTACTGTGCAAAGGACAAGAACGATTTCATCTTTTATGAGGCATCAAAATAAATTTTAAAATCACCCCTGTCCTAACACTTTTACACACTGCCGGTAGTGTGCAAAAGTATTAGGACAGAGGTTGATTTTCCTAAAAACCTCACTGAAATTCAAATACAGGGTGAAAAGCCAAGTAAATTGCTAATAATTATTGATTATTTAAAACTAGGTGTAAAAGAAATGTATTAAAAAGAAGTTATATTTATTTTTTCTTATTTTCTGTTAAACAAGTTATTTTGAAACTACTCATTATTCTATAATCCTTGGATATGACTGACTTTTTTCTTATTCCCCGCTCTTGAACTGATAAATCTAATGTCACTTCGCAAGACATACTTTGGGAACAAATACAAGCTGCTTGGCAGGAGATACCATTAGATACATTGAAGAAGCTTGTGATGCCAATGCCTGACAGAATGAAGGCTGTCATCAAAGCAAAAGGCTATTATTCTAAATATTAAATTTATTTTTCTTGTTAAAGCATTTGTTGAGTAAATCAAATAAAATTACTTTAATTAAATTGTTTATTTTCTGTCAATATGCCTCATAAAAGATAAAATAGTTCATGTCCTCATACTTTTGCACAGTACTGTATATATATATATATATATATATATATATATATATATATATATATATACTAGGTGCGATTGGTAAATTGTCGCAATTATTTTATACATATTATACATATATATATATGTGTGTGTGTGTGTGTATATATATATATATATATATATATATATATATATCACACATAAAGCCAATAAACATAAACACATCCAAGAACACTTAACTATTATCTAAAAATTCCATTAAGTGATCACATACACTAATACGGTAAGAAGTCAACACAACTCAATAAAAAGAGGTCATCTAAAAGGACAAGAACAAACTAACGAAATTATAAAGCAAATTGGCAGACAGACATTCATTTGCCCTAAAATTAAACTAACACAATAAAAAAGAATAAAAAGAAAATCAATCACCTGTAAATAATACATTAAAAACAAGTCAACACCTCACATAATAAAATGTCAAATGACACCAAGCTTCATATGTATAAGAAAAAAATCGGAGCACAACAGTACATTGAAGTTCATCCCTGACGAGTGAGGACATCATAACGGTGCCTTCACGAAATTTCGAAGTCAGCACACACACACACACACACACACACACACACACACACACACACACACACACACATATATATAAATATATATATATATATATATATATATATATATTGGCAGTAAATTTTCTTTCAAACATGTCAGATTAAATAAATTGCAAACATTGTGTCTGCTTATTTTTAATAAAATCCGTTCATACGTACGGATAATCTTTCCCGTAGAAATGAGCTGTAACCTTGGCAGATGTTATTATCATTCATTTCTCAAGGTACCCAAGTACTTTCAATCTCTTTCCGAGATCATCTTCAGGGGTGTGAATAATGGTAACAAAAAAATAACCGCAAAATTGCGATGCTAAAAATTGCTGTAATTTTTTTTCTTCTTCAAATATAACTGTTGACAAATTGCTAGCGTTCATTAGAACGTGAAAATTATCTAAAATGGAATTTATTTATATATTGTAATATCATGGTCATGCACATGTTAAAGCATGAAAAAACTGTTTTTTTACAAACATTTTAGAACATTACTACATTATTCATAGCTGATTCTATTAATTGACGGTTTAAATGTTTTAATCAATATTGCTTTAAGAATCTGTAGTTTGCTTTTGTTGATGTCTTGGTGTAGGATAGTTGTATTATCGATCGTTTTTTCTATTGTGAATGTCGATAGGAATGTTGTAAATGGCTAGAAATGATGAAAAGGTCAGACAAATGTAATGTAAGTCTAGTTAATGTAGTTGTTGTAAATCCAACATCTATACTTGTTATTTTTTGTTTTGTTTTTTTGTCAGAGATAATCTTGGAAAGAGATTGAAAGTACTTGGGTACCTTGAGAAATGAATGATAATAACATCAGTCAAAGTTACAGCTCATTTCTCACATCTTTCAATTATAAAACGCAAAAGAATATCCGTGAGTATGAACGGATTTTATTAAACACACACACACACACACACACACACACACACACACACACACACACACACACATATATATAGTGTATCGAGGCAGCAGATAATTTTCTAAACATATACTGTAAATATAAGAGACAATGAATGTCTATCATGTTTAATCATGAGCCGTTCTAAATATCGTATTTTGGCTTTAATTTCAGGTGAAAATAAAGACAAAAATTCTCCAACATTTGGATATTTTTTTATTAAGCTGGTTCTAAGCTTTCGGCCCACATGAGCTATCTTCAGAGAGGTTACAGGGACGTTAACATAAAAACATCCACCATCAAAGACAATTTTATCTTGTGTTGACATAAAACTTTTCTAAGCAACAATAACAGTCACGAAATAGCAAACGCAGTTCGTAAATTTGTAATGCTTGTAATATTGGAGGTCATCTACATTAAATTAAAACAACCCACACTTAATAAAAGTCACGTTTAAATCTAGTCATAGCACATTACATTGCATTTAAATATATGGTTCCGCTAACATTTCGAGCTCTCACGCGGTGTAACGTCATAGAACCGCATTTTGACCACCACTATGTCAACATTTATGTATAAACCGAGGACATTTGTTTCGGTACTTGGACCGAATCTAATTTCTACTTGTGTCATAGAGAAAACAAAGTTTTTAATAATACTTTTACGGCTTATGCTCCGATGAACTTAGCTCACTGGTACCCCCTATATATGAATTTACTCGAGCCACAAGATTAGCAACTAGGTCCCACCCTTTTACTGTGAAACCAATAAAACGTAAACGCAAATTCTACTCCAACAGCTTCTTTTCTCGCACTTCCCGCCTGTAGAATTCCCTTCCGTATACTTGCTTCCCATCTCCAAGAATTTAAATGTAAAGTCAATAGTCATCTCCTATCTCACTGACTTGCATCCTCTTTCTCATTCTCCTTTCTCCGTCTACTCCACTCTCATCAATATTCTCATCCTTCTTTTCTTACCCACTTCCTGAATTTTTATAAGTTTAAGAGTTAAGGTCATAACTAATATAAACATTAAGCCATATAGAAAATGAATTTCTCGAAATTTCCTAAAAATTAAATCAGTGTGTATGTAGGGGATAAACAGATGTAAAATATGTTTCTACCAAAAATTATTTCATTCATTTGTGAATAAGTGCTGAAAGTTTAATTTAAAATTCGACAATTACTTGATTTTTGCACGAACTTCTAAATCGATGAGATTTTTTACCGCAAAAAGATGTTAGAATTTCCAAAACTAATTTGACGCAAGAAAAACACACGCCCTAAAAAGAATGTAAAATATCATTTAATCATAAAAATCCTTTAGTTTTTCCTTTTAATAATAAAAATTTGTTATTGTTCCGAGGCATTTTTTCATCATGATATGCTCATCTTTTAGCGACTCTGTCGAGTTACCTTTCTATATAAATGTGTGAGTTCGATCCTCACTGGGTAGCCCTTACTTTCGGCCTTGTGCCACATCTAAGCGGCGCTTAGAAAATCAACTATATAAATGTGTGTGTGTGTGTGTGTGTGTGTGTGTGTGTGTGTGATTTTGAATATCGTTTGTTCAGTCATCGAATTTTCTTTTGTGCAAAGAAAGTAGGATGATTCGTTTTTTTTATTGACTTTTCTTGTTTTGAATTTTAACCAAAAGCTTTACATTTGAATAAACTGTCCGTATTTGAATTAGGAGGAAAGAAAGAAAGAAAGAAAGAAAGAAAGAAAGAAAGAAAGAAAGAAAGAAGGAAGGAAGGAAGGAAGGAAGGAAGGAAGGAAAGAAAGAAAGAAAGAAAGAAAGAAGAAAGAAAGAAAGAAAGAAAGTAAAGAAGAAAGAAAGGAAGGAGGGAAAGAAAGAAAGGAAAGAAAGAAGTAAGGAAATAAATACATAAAAAGAATGAACGAAAAAACAGAAAGAAACAAACAAAGGAAGGAAGGAAGGAAGGAAGGAAGGAAGGAAGGAAGGAAGGAAGGGCTGTCTGGTGCTCTTGACCGGGGTTTTCGAAAAGGAGTACCTGTGGTTATACAGTCTTATACGACTTCCGGACCTATATCGGAATGTCCGCCGGTCCTTTCAAACAAAGACTGTATAACCACAGGTACTCCTTTTCGAACCCCGGTCAGAGGTACCAGACAGCCCTTTCGCGGGCATTCTGAAAAATGAAAGAGTTGAAAAGCTGGATCTGAAATTAGCTGGAAACTGATAGGTTCAGCCCGTATTCCGAGGAATTTTCGTGATAGGTGCTGTCTATGTTCACTGGAAAAAATTTCAATATTAAAATACCCCCACCAATACCGGCTACTGAATCTTAGAAGGGAATTCATCAGTAAGTGCCGCCACAAGACAATTTTTTCGAATACTTAAATTTAGAATTTAAATCCCCGTTGACTAGATGTTAGAATATAAATTAAAAGGATTTAATTTAAGTTTTCATCTTAATTTTACCCTAACGTTATCCTTAAAAAGTATTTTAACCCTCCTACTTTCCTATACCAAATTCCTTTAATTGCCTATCTTTAGAAAATATGGATTCATTTACTAAACCCCTTTTTCCTTGGTTAACACATATATGTATATATATATATATTTTTTCTCTAATATTTTTTTTCTCTAATAATTTTTTCTCTAATAATTTTCAAACTGATAACTTCCTGTAATTGGCATTTAGCTCGCTTCTACCTAAAAGGTTTAATCAAATAAACTTAAATAAAAATAAATCTATTCCTCCCCTTCCTAATTATACCGTTTCAACACCCTGTGACTCTGCGACCACCAGCTCTGTCCTGTTCTACTTTGTGACCGTTGTTAACCTAAAACCCTTCCACACTTTACCCCAGGGCCTTCGCCATTTGGAACAAAACAATATCGCTGATGTGACGTAGAATCTCTATTAGAGATCCTATGTCAAAATGTACATCCGACACCTTTGAATTTTGAAAATTTTCTCTAATCTTTATATATATTGATAATAATTGCTTAGTGATAGAAGTATCATTAATTAACCTATAGCTGAGTGAGAATAGTTGGATTCTCTACCTTTACCAAAGGTATTTGCGCGTAATTCTATATAACGAACCCAACGGGAATTGGAACTCGGAACGATGACTAACAATTACAGCCATTATTCTTCCCACTATCCTCACATCCAAGAGCACCTCAGCGTGGTGTAATGGTTAGCACGCTTGTCTTGCTAGAACCTATTACAACTGAGTAGTGAGTTCGATCCTCACTGGGTATCCCATACTTTCGGCCTTGTGCCACGTCTAAGCGGCGCTTAGGAAATCAACTATCCTCACATGCAAGTTTACAGCACCTGATATTCCCAAGCCGTCACCCATCTAGGCTCAACGTTGCTTAACTTGGTTGATCGTATGGTGTTTGAACTCGATGTGGCCGGAAGCCTCATCGATGTAGAGGTTTAGGAAGACGTAAAATATAGATTTTTGTCGGTTGAAAAGTCGTTTATGAATTAGTCGGTTAGGATCTGAAACTGTGTCTGTCGTTTTGGTAATATAGCGTGACGTGAGGTTACGTTGACTTGTAGATGAGGTTTTAAACACCTGAAGACGAGAAAATCATTACTTTTTTTTTTAAGGTGGGGGGGGGCACTTTTCTTTTAATATAAATAGCTTCCATGATTTTTAATCTTTGTTCTTATGTGAGTGATGTAAAATTATAGAATTCTCTACGACGGCAGGACGTAAATTATCATGAAGATTATGGAGATGATTGTTGGGTTACTTAATATCAAGTTTTGCATGGGCACCCAGTGAGGATCGAACTCACTAATCAGTAGTAATGATTGTCTCGATCAGCGAGTGGCAACCCCCGGTCCGCGGGCCACATCCGGTCCTCGAGTGAATCTTATCCGGCCCGCTACTTTACTCAGGACACGATATAAATATAGGTAAACCAAAGTGACAGTTAATAATCTGAATATATTGCGTCGAAATTTAAAAAAATATCTCTGTTTACCTGGAGAATGTGTTTTACTATTATTTTATACTAGCTGTATAGCCCGGCGTTGCTCGGGTTTAATAAAAGCTTTAAAATTAATCCATGATCCTGAAGCTCAGACTCTTTGGACGTTGGCACGAAAGACTAAAAAGCAATAGTTGCTTCCAGTTAAAGCGAAACAGTAAACTGAAAGAAAAATGAATGGATGTAAGTCAAATTTTGATTTCCTGGTATCGATATCAAATAAGTTTTTTCCGTCGTAAACTGAATTTTGAAGGCTAAATAAGTCCTCTGAGTAAATGGTATCATGGCTGAGACTAAGAACTACAATTATACCTACTTATAGCCAAACCCAAAGCAAAAACTAAAATAAAAGGGTTGAAAAAAATACAGACATATAGGCAGATAAACAGACGCACACACAAACATCTTAATTTTATATATATATATATTATCGATTTTCTGCACTATTGTAAGAACTGCAACCTTGAAACTTCTGAATATCGTTTCTTATCTCTTTGTCTATGAGTGTATCAAATTTGATTAAAATCGGACCACTCCTTCTATAACCCGATTTTTTCGATTATCGATTTTCGATATTTATCGGGGGTACCTCGACACAAAACCTAGCTAAGAACACTCGCAGACGCTTATATTACAACTGTGGAAATTTTCAAGAAAATCTGTTTTGCCGTTTCGCAGTCTATAGGTAACAGACACACACAGTCACACACACACAAAGTTCCATTTATAAATAAGATTAGATTTAGATTTAATTAGCGTACGTCCTCACTTTCACTTTTTCTGTGAAATTGCTTTCGTGAGCAGACACTTTTAAATGAATATTAAATAGTGTTTTCAGCAGATTTTCTAATTGAATTTCTTTTTTTCAATACTGATCTATGAAACATTTATTTTTAAGATGTAATATTTTTTTAACAAAATTCCCGTCAGATATTAAATGATATTGAAACCTTGTTTTCTCAAACACATAGAAAATTTATTCACATATTTAATAACATGGTTCGTCTTCATGGCACTGGAGCCATAGCTGTTTGGCCCTCCTCCATGATTTTACATAGCTTTTTGGCCCTCACATTCCAAAAGGTTGCCGACCCCTGGTCTAGATAATCGTTGTTAACTATTCCTCTACAAAGAACGATCTATTAGATTATGCATTTGGTGGTGGGGGGGGGGGGCAGGGTGATATTCGGAGGTGACAGGATTAAGGGTATCATAAACGCTGCAAAACATAAACGCACCATCTGGAAACTCTCTGATTAGAGACAGATATACATTTCAGCATGACAACGATCTTAAACAAGTATCGTATTTAGTACATGAAAAAAAAAAACCCCGCAAAAACAAAAACAAAAACAAAACAGCTGCAAGACCCTGATATTCATCGACTGGCTTCCCCGAAGCATATGTCTGCACATTGTAGAAACAGTGTAGATCAGTCATCCGGTAAGATATGTCCTCGCTCGTTACAAACGTTTTAAAGACATCGGCAAGCTGTTGGACCTTGGCTTTTTAACAGCAACTTAAAGGGGGATGAATGACGCTAAATGATCGCCTGGGCCATAAAAACAAGAAAAACCTACAGATATTGTCACGAATGACTGGAAAATATTTCAGCTTTCCTTAACATTTCGTTGGGAAAAAAAAAAGCAGAATCTTTATAAAATATGAATCATGTTTTATGGTAGTGAATGCTGGACAATCTTCTCACAGATGAAGAAGAGATTTGAAGCAAAAGAAACAAAGAAAATAATGCTCAATTGTTTCGTAATATCAGTCCTTCTATATGACAATGAATGCTGAACAATCTCCTCACAGATGAAGAATCCGGTAGCAAAGCCACTGATTGGGAGGTTGTGAGGAGCATAGAACCACCTTTTAATTGCTGTTGCTTCCAGGTCCACCCTGACCCGGAGTGATAGCACCTGTTAGGGTCCCAGCTATGGGCAAATAATTAACCCCCAAACTGGGATCAAAACATTATGAAAGTATAAAAATACACTTTTATAGAAATATATGCATAAAAATAGACTTTTATAGAAAAATATACATTTTTGAAGGAAAAATATTATTCTGAGCAAAACATATTTGAATACAAAACTAGAAGACATTTTCAGTTTTCTAAAATAAAAAAGAATAAAAACAAAATTGTAATTTTGACTAAATCAACCTTCTCACTATAACCGAACATTAAAAGAAATACCTTAAAACCCCACCTTTTTGGCATTAAATAACCCACAGAGGTGTTGATATGCCGTTAAACAAAACTCAAACTTAAACTGAAACACACATGAAGAGATTTGAAGCAACAGAAACAAAGAAAATAATGCTGAACTGTTTCGTAATATCAGCCCTTCTATATGACAATGAATGCTGAACAATCTCTTCACAGAGGAAAAGACTTCAAGGAACAGAAACAAAAAAATGGCGCTGAAATGTTTCGTAATATCAGCCCTCCTATATGGGAGTGAATGCTGGACAATCTCCTCACAAATGAAGAAGAGATTTGAAGCAATAAAAATATAGTTTTACAGAAGGATGCTGAGAATAGTCCGAAATCGTCAGCAAGGACGAAGTTTTAGAGGAAATGGGAACAAAAAGGAAATTTTACAGAACAGCAGGAAGTGACAGTTGAGGTTTCTAGGGTACATAAAGAGGAAAGAGGGATTGGAAAATATGATACCAACTGGACAGATTGAAATTAAGAGAAACAGAGGAAAACAACGCATAACCTACCAAGAGTAAATGAATGTTCAGGACAAGGTTTAGGTGAGATAAAAGAACCTTTATTGAGAGCTAAAAAGAAACAGAGCGTTGGGGAGAGTCATGATCGCCTACGTCTTGAAGTGACACGACACATAGAAAAAGAATCATCATATTAATCCTTACCTCTTTAACTGAAAACATTTTATTCTTCGATAAAAATACATTTCGATCGACCCTATATGTTGCGTCAAAAAGGAAAAAAAATGTTTATGGGCTTCATTGAAAAAGTCGACATATATACAGGCGCCATAAGACAAAAAATAACATTCGAAGAAATTTTCCTTTCAAGAAGTCTACTGATATGAATTGACGTCATTTTTTAAATGACAAAGTTTCATTGTTCGAAACGAACATCATTTTCAGCTCATCTAAACAGTGAATACATTGAAATATGTTACTACAGGAGGATGCTGAGGATACCACTGACCAGCAACGAAGTTTTAGAGAAAATTAAAACAAAAATGAAACTTATTCTTAGAATCAAGATGTGCGTTGTGTTGCAGTGGATATCGGCTCGGAACGAGAAATCGAGGAGCCGAGTTCGAATTCCAGTTGAATTCCTAGCATTCACTTACGCACAATTACCCTTGGGAGCGGTATTAATCCGTCACTTTCCTACAGTCATGGGTTAAATAACAGAACATTTTGGGTTCTATAGCCATGGCTGGCAACTAGTCTACCGCAGAAAGTAATGGCAACCTAGTGCGGGTTAATCTTCTGCCCAGTCAGTCATGTCTCTTTCGAGACATGATCGCCCAAGCCTGTATCACGTATGACACTTAACTGATTGACTGAATATAATAGTTGGAAACATGATTAAGGCTCCTACTGGGCATAAAGTGGGAGACCGGTTTTCTATTGTTATGAAGTAATAAACTAATCCCCCACTAATTACTACTTAATGATATAATATATCTCTTCCCTCTGTAAATATGAGTCAAATAACAGAACAGTTTGGGCTATGTAGCCTTGGTTGGCAACCAGTTTACCGAAAAGAGCAATGGCAACCTAGTACGGGATAATCTTCGGCTCAGTCAGTCATGTCTCTTTCGAGACATGATCACCCAAGCGTGCAACACGGATGGCACTTAAGTGAATCAAGGAAAGCAATGAAGATTCGTTAACTGTATAACCGTTTACAGAAGGTAGAATGCCAAGTTGGCAGCAAAAGGGACAACCCAAGGCGTGTGTTACATATCGGGGATGTGAAAATTAATCATTTGCGGCAATGTAACTATCTGTTTATTTCAAGAAGACATTTTCAGGATGAAACGCCGTGTACTCAAGTAATCACAGTCTGAATTAAGGGATGGGTGCACATTTCATGAATATTTAATTAATATAGCGGTTGGAAGTGGAAGCGCCTAGCTGGATTCTTTTACCAAAATAGAATAATCCCGACGACCCGTCTATTTTAAACTCAGCATTAACTGGTTGCGATGTCTCCTGCTAGGAATAAAGGTAAATTTTTTATTTGTTCCCTGAAGGCTTTTACCCCGTCGAATCTTTCCAAAGCATCCTTAATTCCGTGCAAATGTATATGCTGAACTCAAATCGATAATTGTTTGTTGAAGAAACCTACCTTTTTTCTTGTTATCGACCAGAAAAGAATGGGACTATATCTCACCCCTAACCACCGTTCTCATATCTGATTCACCGCTGAATGACTTGAGGCGTAGAGTACTTAATTTCGGCCTATTTACTTCCTTTGAGCAATTACTCCGCGATTTGTTTGATTTCGGAACTCAATTTCCGCGTAGTAATTTGGAGTAGATAGACTAAACTATCGCCCGGTTCACACTCCACCCTCGTCTATTGAACAGGTGAAGAGGCTCATCCCTTGTTCCCTGTTTAGGATGTGGTTTCCGGCTTTCTTTTTTCCATTCTTTTTACCCTTACTTAGCCCCCTGCGCATCAGTGGCGTTATCGCCTTGCTTGGGGTGATATGATTAAAAAAAAAAGTAATTGTAAAAAGAAAGTAAAATGGCAGAAAAATCGGCAAACTACGCGTGAAGTCATTCTGCAGTGAATAACATTTTTGAAATGTGGTTATGGGGTGAGATAAACAGCGACAAGACGTTCGATATTTTTGTGGTCGTTAACTTGAAAAAAGTTAGGTTTCGTCAATAAACAATTATCGATTTGAGTTCAGCATTTACATTTGCAGGGAAATAAAGATGTATTGGAAAAAATTGAAGGGGTAAAGGCTTTCGGGGAACAAATAAAAGATTTACCGGAAAAATGGTGTGATGTGCTATTTTCTCACTAGAATCAATTTTGGATCTTTATAAAGCAGCATTGAATGTTGTGGCCATATCCCGTCTGATGGTTCTTCTATGAATCTATATATCTTTGACAAAATCCGAATAAGAATCTGCTATGTAATCAATCCTAATCTGGCATCTCGGCTTCAGTCATTTTCTCATGGCCGTAACGTAGTTGTACTGTCCCTTTTCTATAAACGTTTCCATGGAAATTGTAAAAAGGTTTCGATTACTTCCCTGACAGTTACAATCTCCAAGAATGTAAATGTGAAGTCAATAGTCATCTCCTGTCTCACTAATTTACATCCTCTCTCTCATGCTTTTCTAGATACACCCCACTCTCATCAATAGTCTTTTCCCTCTCCTACTCTCTTCCTGACACCCCCGGCAACCTCTCACTCCTCATAACATTCCTCATCGTCCACCCCAATCTCATCAGTAATCTCTTCCCTCTTCTACTCTCTTCCTGACACCCTCTGCAGCCTCTCACCCCTCATAACATTCCACCTATGTAACCTCCTGCACAACCGTGGCAGTAAAATGCCTTGCTTGGGGCGACACACACACACACACACACACACACACACACACACACACACACACACACACACACACACACACACACACACACACATATATATATATATATATATATATATATATAATCGTGTCGCCCCAAGCAAGGCATATATATATATATATATATATATATATATATATATATATATATATATATATCCCAAATGAATAATGAACGAAGAAAATATTAACAACGATCAAAACATTAATTTAAAATAGTGCTCAGTATAAAAATAGAGCCATTAAATATTTATCGATATTTCAAACAAAATATACACTTTGTAGTAGATTGTATTTTGGACATGTTCTAAAGTATAATATATATATATATATATATATATATATTCACATGTGAATTTCATTCATGTAAAATCTTCTGTACAAGAAAGAAGGAAACTGATGATGGTCCGCCTGAAATAGGCCTAAACTTCCGATTTACCATAAAATTACGTGTCTGCCTAAATTTTTTCTTATATTTGCTCTATATGTATTTATATACATATATATTTAGAGCTCTCTTAGTGAGTTATCCTACCACTGTATATACAGGATATTCCTTTGGATTCTTCTATATCTACACCGCATGCTTATATATATATAAGTAACTTTAAATTTAATTAATCTGTATATTAATTTATTTTCGCTTACGGGCAGGAATATTAAAAATCTTTAAGGAAGATATTCGCCGTTTACCTAACTTGAACGCGCCTGCACCTTGCTAAGGGCAAGCTTTGTTACACCCGGCTCAGCCAGGAATAGTTGGTGGTCGAGTCAGGCTAAGTAGTGCCTTTAATTGAAGTCCTTTTCGTTATAGATTCTCGAAATTTCATAATTGCTCAGTTTTGTATTTGCATACGAAACAAAGCAATTTCTAAAGTAGCAATGGATTATTTATTCGATAGGTTTCCCCTACAAATCGGGACTCAGGTTCGAATCTTGTTTGAGGGCGCATATTTCTCATAAAACGCAAATTATTTCGCATAAATAATATTTCTAAAATATTCCCACCAGTCGGCGAAAATAAATATAGAGTTAAAATAAAAGCGGAACGTCTACTTAAATAGGTATATCCAGAAAAATCACATTTAAAATGATAAAATATGTCGGATTAATAAACGAAATACTTCTTTATATTTTATTTGACGACACATAGTATCAATCAGGAATTTAGTTATCCGTTATCGATTCAACTATCTTAATCTCTTCATATCTCTCAATCAATAAATTTATCTTTTCATTTATTTTTGTGTAAAGTCTATGTTTGATATATATATATATATATATATATATATATATATATATATATGTCTATCACTCAACACAACCCGTCAGAGGTTAGAACGTCTGCGACAGCAAGACGCCTGGTATTCCTTATCAATCTAAATATTTGGCAATCTCATATCTTGGTCGCCTCACCTTCCCTCCAACGTCGAAATGTACCGCCGAGTCGGAGAAATGACAAAGAGACCTGTCACCAAACCACCTGATCTTTGTCGGGGTCACAAACCCAAACTCTTTCTTTCCCAAACTAATGGTTAAGTAAATCGCATTGGCAAACCCTGTTTATCCGGGTTCCTCATTTACGTTGTCAAATATCCGAGTATTTATATCTGTTAAATCAATGCGGTTGCTTCGCGCCTCTGTTGACCAGTCTTGATAATGTACGAGCGTTAAAATAATAAATTTGAAAAGTATCTGCTCATTAAAAAAAAAAAAAACAAAAAAAAAAAAAACTTTCATATCTGCAGGGTTATTAAAAAACTGTTCAATTTAAAATTTCGGTCAAAACGATTTGTAGCAATGGTGACTTTATTTACTTTACAACTTTGTTTATTTTATCACATTTGTTGCTATTAACACAATTCATCAAGTGCCTTTTGATCTGGAAATTTTGAAATTTTGAACTGAAACCATCATTGAATCTCTTTGTTGCCGTCCACTACCCATGTCTTTGCACATAAGTGAATATAAACATGGTACCTCCACTCATTTTCCATAACTAATTTTTAAACTGAATTTTAAAAAATAAAAATAGTTTTCTTGAAACTTTTATCTTAGTGATTAAATTTACTGTTTTCAGTAAGCAAAATACTCTGGTGTGTTTCAAACAGCAATTATATTGATTGAAATCTTAAATGTTTCAATTTTTTTAATCTTTCAGTTTTTCGGCCATTTTTGAGCGATCGGCACATTTGCAATTAAAAGTTAATTCTCGGTTATAAAATTCTTGCAAAAATAAAATACACACGTTCGATATATTATTTTTAGAAAATTAACAAATTTAATGTTAAATTAATCTGATTTACACAAGTATTACTTATTTATAGCATGAAATTTTGAATAAAACGATTTCTTAATCACAAAGTTGAACTTTTTGACCAGTGGGGGTAATAGATGCAACAGGTGTAAAAAATGTTTTTACGAATTCTTTTTAAAATAAGGATTTCAAAAATAATTTCATTCATTTATGAAAAAGTTCTGAAAGTTTCATTAAAATCCGACAATTGTTTGATTTTTGCAAGAATTTCCAAAGTAATGTGTTTGTCTCTGAAGAAACATGTAATATTACGTTTTCCATTGTAAACTCTCGTAACGATTTGGCTACCCGCTAACTAAAATCAAAACAAGATTTTTACCAGCATTTCGAACGTGTTAGAAGGGATTAAAAAATTTTGAAAAATAATTTAAAAAATTACTTTGATATTTCCTCTTAATAATGCCATAAACATTTTGATGAAATACGTTCATTTTTATTAAGTTTGGGGCCTTTTTTTTATTCATGATATGATGTTTTTTCAGCTATTTAATGGAGATACTTTATATAAACAACCTAACTGGAATTGGAACTTAACTCTCCGATTTTCAATTCAGAGCTCTTATCTATTATACCATCCGCACACCCAGGTTTACAGCACCTGATATTTCAAAGCTGTCACCCATCTAGGTACTGACTAGGCTCGACGTTGCTTAACTTCGGTGATCGTACACGAACTGTTGTTTCAACCTGATATGGCCGTAAGACTTGTCTAAAAGGAAACATAGAAAATTGGCACACAATGCGCCCGAAAGAGTCCTGATTTTAAATTCAAAGTTGGTCTTCTCCTAATCTAGCTGCCAAGGAAGGCTAAAGAGCTCAATCTCATTTGTTATTTAACCTACAGACACACACACACACACACACACACACACACACAAAAACACAAACACACACAAACACAAACACACGCAAACACAAACACACACAAACACACACACAAAAACACACACACACAAACACACACACACAAACATACACACACAAACACACACACACAAACATACACAAACACAAACACACACACATAAACACACACCCACACAAGCACACACCCACATAAACACACACACACACACACACACAAACACACACACACACACGAACACATACACATACACATGCACACATACATACATATAAGACAAATCTATGGGAAAGAGGAACATTTTTTAGAACTTCATCGGTCTAAAGTTAATGCTTATGTTGACGTGACTACACATGAGCATGTTGGAGAGGGAAAAGCTGAAATTTTAAATTTAAATAAAAAATATCTATGTTTTCGTATGCAACCTGGCCTATTTAATTTAGTTTCATTTTTTGTTTAGGTTTTCATCATTTTTCATTAAATATTCCACATTTTGCTAATAGAAGATTTGCCAAGATAGTTGAAATGTTGCAAAGACCTGGGCATAAATTTAGAGTTGGTGATCTCACGATTAAAGCACTTTCTATACAGTTTGCTTTTAGTTTTGTCTTTCACTTTTAATTAAAGCAACATTTTTATTCGAAATTTTGGTCACTCATCACAGTGGGTAACTAATGCAGTGTATATTTTTTTGTAAAAGGAGACATGACTAGCTGGGCAGATTATCCCGCAGTAGATTGCCATTGCTTTCTGCGGTAGACTGATTGCCAGCCAAGGCTATAGAACTCAATCTGTCCTATTATTTAACCCATAATTGAAGGGAAGAGAAGATTAATACCTTTCTCAAGGGTATTTGTGCATAAGTGAATGCAAGGAATTCAACTGGAATTCGAACTCGGCACCCTGATTTGTCGTACTGAGTCGATACCCACTGCACCACAACGCACACCCAGGAGGGTAATAGTCATATGAAAAGAGAAATAAGTTTCCCTATGGAAATAAAGATTTTAGACATTTTAAATCATTGTCACGTTCGTTCTTCCCTCATGAACTCATCGAAGCTCTGTTAGAAACGAAAAATATAAATAAAAAAATTAAAAACCTTTTTAATGTGCCCAAAAGAGTATGGTGGTTTCCTAAACATAGCAAAGATGTGGCACAATACACAACACCGAGAGTATGCTGCACCCATTGAGGATCTAACTCACTAATCAGTCGTAACTGATCTAGCCCTCCTTCCTCGTTATATGTCCAAGGAATTTCAGCTGTCGTTTTTTTTTATTTATTATTCTGGGTATAAAATATTCTTTTCGTTGCAATTTTTGCTTTATTTTGACTCGCTCAGTCTATCGAATTCTCAGTATCCTTCTGTAGGACAAAATTTCTGCTGCTTCTATTGTTTTTCTTCATCGTTGCAGATATCGTAAGAGATAAAAGACAAACAGAAAAAGTCCACACCCACCAAAAAACAAAAAACAAAAAACAAAAAAACAAAGGCGCTAACTGGTTACTGAAATTGTGCGTTAAACTTTTGTTATAAAAATTTATTTTCAAATATAGACATTTTTTTCAGTAATATAAGTTATTTACTAACAATTTTCTTTTAATCATTTTTAGGTTAATGTAATTTCTACCTTAAGCTCATGAGGCATAATTATCAATTTAAATTTTCATCGAGACGGGGATATATTTGCTAGTATATTACAGACAGTTGAACAGTTAATTAAATATAATGTGGGAAAAAAATTCTCTACTAATGGAACTGGGGTATGGCGGAAGGTGGTGGATAGAATTTCTGTCAGGGGTCGGATAAGAAAATGCTTGCAGCACGGCTGATTCCGAACATAAGTCGCAACCAAGCACTTAATAATTAGTAATAATTAGTTATAAGGATTTGATATTTGAAAAGGAAGTCAAAACAGCTTGTGTGCCCCGGGGAAAACGATGACAATCAGAACTAAAAAAAAAAAAATAATGAAAGAAAGAAAGAAAGAAAAAATATACGTACGTGAAGAAGAAGAGATAGAAGTAAGAAAGAAGGAAAAGTAAAACGGAAAAGGAAAAGAACAAAGAGTGAAAAGAAAGAAAGAAAGAAAGAAAGAACGAAAGAAAAATGAAAGAAAGAAAATGTGTATGTGAAGGAGAAGGGATAGAAGTACGAAAGAAGGAAAAGGAAACGGAAAAGGAAGAGAACAAAGAGTGAAAAGAAAGAAAGAAAGAAAGAAATGTGTATGTGAAGGAGAAGAGATAGAAGTAAGAAAAAAGGAAAAGGAAACGGAAAAGGAAAAGAACAAAGAATGAAAAGAAAGAAAGAAAAAGAGAGAAAGAAAGAAAGAGGAAACAAAAGAGAACACAAGAAAGAAATAAAAAAGAAGAAAAAGAAGAAAAATGAGGAAAGATAAATTACAAAAAGAAAGTAACAAAAACATAAATGAAGAATAAGTAAGGGAAAAAGAACGAGAAAAAAAGAAAGAAAAAACACAAGAAAAAGAAAAATAAGAGGAAAAAAGAAAAAAGAAAACGAAACGACAAAAAAAAAAGAAAGAAAAGAAAAGAAGAAAGCAAAAAGAATAAAAATAATTAAAGAAATGAAGAAGGAAAGAAATAGAAACTGATAAAAAAAATAAAGAAAAGTAGGAAGAAAATAAAGACTAATAAAAATAAAAAGAAGAAAAAATAAAGAAAGAACGAAAGAAAAGAATTAAAAAGAAACAAAAAAGACAAAAGAAAAAAGGAAAGCAAGAAAAGGAAAAAGAAAAAAAATAATTAAAAAAAGAAGCTGAAGAAAATAACATATAAGATTTGAAGACATAAAAAGAAAAGAAAAGGAAAGAAGACCAAGAAGGAACGAAAGAGAAAGTAAGAGAAACGAAAAAGAAAAAAAAGAAAATAAGAAAACAACATAAACGAAAAAGATATAAAATATAAAGATAGAAAAGAGAAAGTGAAATAAACGGGTTACAAAAAGAAAAAGAAGATAGAAAAGAAACTAAAGGAAAGAAAGAAAATTAAAAATAAAAAAGAAAGAGAAAATAGCAAGAAAATTTAAAAGAAAAAGAAAATATAGAAAAAAAAAATTAAATACGAAAGCTTATATTTAGGTACAACAATGGACTTAATAAAAAACCCGAAAAACGCATTTCAAATAATTTAAATATCTTCTTTGAAGTATTTTTAAAAAAGATAAAATCCTAAAAAAAAGGATAATAGAAAGGATATAGTCATATGAAAAGAGAAATAAATTTCCCTACGGAAATACAGATTTTAGACATTTTTTTAGACATTTTTTTTAGACATTTTTTTAGACATTGTCACGTTTACTCTTCCTGCATGAACTCGTCGAAGCTTCATTAGAGACGAAAAATATAAACAAAAAAAAAAAAATTAAAAACCTTTTTAAAATCCCATATTTGTCCTAGAGACTTATTTCAAAGTAAATTAATAAATTTAAGGATTAATTAAATTAATTTTGTAAAAGTAATGCTTACTTTTTGCTTAAAACATAATGAAAATAATGTTTACTAGCGGAACCCGTGGAATTTCCACGGAGGAATAATTATGATTTCCTTGAAAAATTTTACTTTGTCATACTAGAAATGATAGTTACGTCTTCAAACATAAAGGTATTGGATAATAAAATAACGATAACACAGAGTGTAATTTTATTAAAATATCTATAAATTTAATGTCCATAGAAACTACTTTACTGTAATCTTATATTACGAGCAGAACCCGTGGAATTTCCACAGAAGGATAATTATGATTTTTTGGAAAATTTTTATTTTGTCATACTACAAATGATAGTAATATCTTCAAACATAAAGGTATTGGATAATAAAATAATGATAACACAGAGTGTAATTTTATTAAAATATCTATAAAAGTAATGTCCATAGAAATTACTTTACTGTAATCTTATATTAAGCGGCCTATGCACAGACCATAACCAAAATACTGTACGCTATTTTGTGAGAGATTTTGAAAGAGAAAATGATTTTTTTTTATTACTGAAAAATCATGTCTCCTGTGCCCATTGTAAACAGAAAAGACCAACTGAGTAATGACCAAGGGTGTAGAGGTCAGAAATTTCGTTATTAGGTCGCGGGATAAGAAAACAAACCTACCTATTTTTACTATATTGTACAGTACACATATATACACACATACACACAATTACTGCTACAACCACCAGCTTAAGCTGCTACTGATACGGTAATGCTATAGGCTCTCCCCTCCAACTCTCTCACTCTTTACTACCCTTCCGTTTGGCAAAGGTGAGAGAAAGGCTGAGGAGAGTAAAAAGATAGAGGGGAAGGAAAAGCTCGTGTAGAGAGTGTGGCATAACGGACGGAGGAACTAAATAACTAACTAAGAAGGAACAAGCAGAATTATTATATGATTTTACTTACGGTTCCCCGTGAGCATTAATCAACGACAGAGGTCAATAAGAGTAATTTTCTATTGTCATCCCTGGCTCTTAAAAAGCGCGCTGAATTATATATATATATATATATATATATATATATATATATATATATATATATAAAACATTAGCAGTGCAATCAAGAAATCGGTGCTTAAATAATGAATTACATTTAAACTGACATAATCAACCATTTACGAATAACATTTTTTCTCTGTACTCTTTTATGGAATTTAGTAGACTGAACAATTTTATATCTTTTAACTAAATTAGAAATATGAAAAAGTACTTGATTAAAAATTAGTGAATGCCTATGTTGCCATTTGTACGACGTTTAATAAAAGATGATTCCATTTGTCTATATTTCTGAGATGAGGTAGTATTTGCAGTATTTACATTATTCAGACTATTGTCTCCATCTTTGTTGCCATTTGTACGACGTTTAATAATAGATCATTTTATTTGTCTCTTTTTCTGAGGTGAGGTAGTATTTACAGTATTTACATTATTCGGACTATTGTCCTCATCTTGGTTGCCATTTGTACGATGTTTAATAATAGATCATTCTATTTGTCTATATTTCTGAGATGAGGTAGTATTTACAGTATTTACATTATTCGGACTATTGTCCTCATCTTGGTTGCCATTTGTACGATGTTTAATAATAGATCATTCTATTTGTCTATATTTCTGAGATGAGGTAGTATTTACAGTATTTACATTATTCGGACTATTGTCCTCATCTTGGTTGCCATTTGTACGACGTTTAATAATAGATCATTCTATTTGTCTCTTTTTCTGAGGTGAGGTAGTATTTACAGTATTTACATTATTCGGACTATTGTCCTCATCTTGATTGCCATTTGTACGATGTTTAATAATAGATCATTCTATTTGTCTATATTTCTGAGATGAGGTAGTATTTACAGTATTTACATTATTCGAACTATTGTCCTCATCGTAGTTGCCATTTGTACGACGTTTTGGCCGTTGTACGGAAGGCGGAAAGTCTATATCCACTGGGCCATGTGTTCTTAAAGAGATAGTTAGTTAGTTCCTGTGACTTGATCCAAATAGTTGTGAGTTCAATACCAGACTACAGCAGTGATGAACAAGTAACAAGTAACAAGTAACTTGCAGGGTTAGATGGAGATAACTCCTGACTTCCAATCGAGGCTTTACGCAATGAATGAGGATGATATACCCCAGTTATTGTAATAAAGGGTTCGATTCAAAATTATTAGCACCTGAAAAAGGCCGGAGCGTACGGCGTTACAGAGGCCGTACAAATAGCAACAAAGATGAGGACAATAGTCTGAATAATGTAAATACTGTAAAACTAGTGAAATTATATTTTAGTTGAATTTATTGCTTTTTCTATTATTTTTCCACCTGTTTGATTTTTTTTTTCAATTTAGGAGTCACTGAATTATCATACATCATAGATCACTGGTGCAGCCAAAGCACGAATTTACACGAGATACTAGATTGGCAACTAGGTCCCACCCTTTTACAGTTAAACAAATAAGATGTAACCGTAAATTCTACTCCAACAGCTTCTTTTTTCGCGCTTCCCGCCTGTGGAACTCCCTTCCACAAGTCTGCTTTCCCGACAGTTACAATCTCCAGGTGTTTAAATGTAGGGTCAATAGACACCTCCTATCACACTAACTCCCAACTATTCTCAGAACACTCTCATCTACCCAACCCTCATTCTCGGTATCCTTACCCGCCTATCACCCACCCTCTGACATTTCCTATATTTAATCATCCTTTCTCCACTCTACGTAGCCCCCTGCGCAGTAGTGGCAGTGACATGCCTTGCTCGGGGTGAAACGCTTATAAAAAAAAAAATATATTCAACAAGGAAGCTTAGTCTTTCAAAGTAATAGTTCATTTAGAATTATTTTCTTTTCAAAATTTTATACAAAAGTGTAAACCAGCAGTTTCAAAAAAAATTCTTTTAAAAAAATAACATTAAATTTGAGTATTTATATCATTCGGACTATTGTCCTCATCTTTGTTGCCATTTCTACGACATTTCGGCCGTTGCACGCTCCGGCCTTTTTCAAGTGCTGAGAATTTCGAACCTAACCCTTTATTACAACGGCCGAAACGTCGTACAAATGACAACAAAGATGAGGACAACAGCCCGAATAATGTAAATACTGTAAATACTACATCATCTGAAAAATATAGACAAATAAAATGATTTCTTATTAAACGTCGTACAAATGGCAACAAAGATGAGGA
Source organism: Ascarosepion bandense (assembly GCA_037127315.1). Taxonomy (NCBI): domain Eukaryota; kingdom Metazoa; phylum Mollusca; class Cephalopoda; order Sepiida; family Sepiidae; genus Ascarosepion; species Ascarosepion bandense. The sequence goes on along the minus strand of JBBBDQ010001390.1, from coordinate 1,335,758 downwards.
CAATAGTCCGAATAAGGTAAATACTGTAAATACTACCTCATCTCAGAAATATAGACAAATAGAATGATCTATTATTAAACGTCGTACAAATGGCAACAAAGATGAGGTCAATGGTCCGTTAATGTAAATAGTGTAAATACTACCTCATCTCAGAAATATAGACAAATAGAATGATCTATTATTAAACGTCGTACAAATGGCAACCATGATGAGAACAATAGTCCGAATAATGTAAATACTGTAAATACTATCTCATCTCAGAAATATAGACAAATAGAATGATCTATTATTAAACGTCGTACAAATGGCAACCAAGATGAGGACAATAGTCCGAATAATGTAAATAGTGTAAATACTACCTCATCTCAGAAATAGAGACGAATAGAATGATCTATTATTAAACGTCGTACAAATGACAACCAAGATGAGGACAATAGTCCGAATAATGTAAATAGTGTAAATACTACCTCATCTCAGAAAAAGAGACAAATAGAATGATCTATTATTAAACGTCGTACAAATGGCAACCAAGGTGAGAACAATAGTCCGAATAATGTAAATACTGTAAATACTACCTCATCTCAGAAATATAGACAAATAGAATGATCTATTATGAAACGTCGTACAAATGGCAACAAAGATGAGGACAATAGTCCGAATTATGTAAATAGTGTAAATACTACCTCATCTAAAATATATAGACGAATAGAATGATCTATTATTAAATGTCGTACAAATGACAACAAAGATGAGGACAATGGTCCGTTAATGTAAATAGTGTAAATACTACCTCATCTCAGAAATATAGACAAATAGAATGATCTATTATTAAACGTCGTACAAATGGCAACAAAGATGAGGACAATAGTCCGAATAATGTAAATAGTGTAAATATTACCTCATCTCAGAAATATAGACAAATAGAATGATCTATTATTAAACGTCGTACAAATGGCAACCATGATGAGAACAATAGTCCGAATCATGTAAATACTGTAAATACTACCTCATCTCAGAAATATAGACAAATAGAATGATCTATTATTAAACGTCGTACAAATGGCAACAAAGATGAGGACAATAGTCCGAATAATGTAAATAGTGTAAATACTACTTCACCCTATAAATATAGACGAATAGAATGATCTATTATTAAACGTCGTACAAATGGCAACCATGATGAGAACAATAGTCCGAATAATGTAAATACTGTAAATACTACCTCATCTCAGAAATATAGACAAATAGAATGATCTATTATTAAACGTCGTACAAATGGCAACCATGATGAGAACAATAGTCCGAATAATGTAAATACTGTAAATACTACCTCATCTCAGAAATATAGACAAATAGAATGATCTATTATTAAACGTCGTACAAATGGCAACAAAGATGAGGACAATAGTCCGAATAATGTAAATAGTGTAAATATTACCTCATCTCAGAAATATAGACAAATAGAATGATCTATTATTAAACGTCGTACAAATGGCAACCATGATGAGAACAATAGTCCGAATAATGTAAATACTGTAAATACTATCTCATCTCAGAAATATAGACAAATAGAATGATCTATTATTAAACGTCGTACAAATGGCAACCAAGATGAGGACAATAGTCCGAATAATGTAAATAGTGTAAATACTACCTCATCTCAGAAATAGAGACGAATAGAATGATCTATTATTAAACGTCGTACAAATGACAACCAAGATGAGGACAATAGTCCGAATAATGTAAATAGTGTAAATACTACCTCATCTCAGAAAAAGAGACAAATAGAATGATCTATTATTAAACGTCGTACAAATGGCAACCAAGGTGAGAACAATAGTCCGAATAATGTAAATACTGTAAATACTACCTCATCTCAGAAATATAGACAAATAGAATGATCTATTATGAAACGTCGTACAAATGGCAACAAAGATGAGGACAATAGTCCGAATTATGTAAATAGTGTAAATACTACCTCATCTAAAATATATAGACGAATAGAATGATCTATTATTAAATGTCGTACAAATGACAACAAAGATGAGGACAATAGTCCGAATAATGTAAATAGTGTTAATACTACCTCATCTCAGAAATATAGACAAATAGAATGATCTATTATTAAACGTCGTACAAATGGCAACAAAGATGAGGACAATAGTCCGAATAATGTAAATAGTGTAAATATTACCTCATCTCAGAAATATAGACAAATAGAATGATCTATTATTAAACGTCGTACAAATGGCAACCATGATGAGAACAATAGTCCGAATCATGTAAATACTGTAAATACTACCTCATCTCAGAAATATAGACAAATAGAATGATCTATTATTAAACGTCGTACAAATGGCAACAAAGATGAGGACAATAGTCCGAATAATGTAAATAGTGTAAATACTACTTCACCCTATAAATATAGACGAATAGAATGATCTATTATTAAACGTCGTACAAATGGCAACCATGATGAGAACAATAGTCCGAATAATGTAAATACTGTAAATACTACCTCATCTCAGAAATATAGACAAATAGAATGATCTATTATTAAACGTCGTACAAATGGCAACAAAGATGAGGACAATAGTCCGAATAATGTAAATAGTGTAAATACTACTTCACCCTATAAATATAGACGAATAGAATGATCTATTATTAAACGTCGTACAAATGGCAACCAAGATGAGGACAATAGTCCGAATAATGTAAATACTGTAAATACTACCTCATCTCAGAAATATAGACAAATAGAATGATCTATTATTAAACGTCGTACAAATGGCAACCAAGATGAGGACAATAGTCCGAATAATGTAAATAGTGTAAATACTACCTCATCTCAGAAAAAGAGACAAATAGAATGATCTATTATTAAACGTCGTACAAATGGCAACCAAGATGAGGACAATAGTCCGAATAATGTAAATACTACCTCATCTCAGAAATATTGAATATTATCAAATTTGAGATGTTAAAAAATCTTCAATTTAAATATGTCTTTATTTAATAAAAGAAAAACCAATAGAAACCTTAATAGAATGAGTTTCAAAATCGCACTGAAAAATTGTAAGTAAATCTTTTAAGAATAAATAATAAGTGTAATTCTTTCCTGTCCAATCTTGTTATGCAAACATCAACTCTCAAAAAATATTTTGAATGGATTATTGAAATATTTTTGCTAAGATTCGGTGCGAATTTTCAGAATGTTCACACTTGATATTGCATAATACTATTACTTAGGTCAGTCAGTTAAGTGCCATACGTGATACACGCTTGGGCGATCATGTCTCGAAAGAGACATGACTGACTGGCAGAAGATTATCCCGCAGTAGGTTGCCATTGCTTTCTGCGGTAGACTGGTTGCCGACCAAGGCTATAGAACCCACTCTGTCCTGTTATTTAACCCATAACTAGAAAGAAGTGACGGATTAATACCTTTCCCAAGGGTATTTGCGCGTAAGTGAATACAAAGAATTCAACTGGAATTCGAACTCGACAGATTGGGTTCTATAGCTTTGGTCGGCAACCAGTCTACCCCAGAAAGCAATGGCAGCCTACTGCGGGATAATCTTCTACCCAGTCAGTCTGTCTCTTTCGAGACATGATCGCCCAAGTGTGTATCACGTATGCCACTTAACTGACTGAATATTTGGAAGAAAAATTTAAAGATTCTACTGGTCATAAAGTGGGGGATCTGTTTTCTATTGGCATGAAGCAGTAAAGTGACCCCCCCCCACACACACTAATTAGTACTTAATATAATCAACCTCTTCTTCCTACAGAAAGCAATGGCAACCTACTGCGAGTAAGCTTCGCCCAGTCAGTCATGTCTCTTTCGAGACATGATCGCCGAAAGCGTGTTTCACGTTTGGCACTTAACTGACTATTACTGAAATAAAATGTTCAGGAATTTTTCTTTATACATCTGTAAAAAAATATTCACGAGCATTCACTAAATATAAAGTACACACGACATATTGAAAAATGTGGGTGCAAAACTGACTCACAAGTTTTCAAATAAAAGAATATATTCAGTATTCATTCATCAATGAATCTATCTATCTATCTATCTATCTATCTATCTATCTATCTATCTATCTATCTGTCTATCTATCTATCCCAGTCTGTTTCTATCTATCTATCTATCTATCTATCTGATGTAATGAATATGCATACACTTTGGTTCCCCCTCACAGTAATATGATTGGCTGGTGTTAGCCATAAATACAAACTAAGGCGGGGACGCCCAGGACTAAGTCTGTTGCAGGGCACCTCAAGGTGGTGTAATGGTTAGCAAGCTTGTCTCGCTAGCACTATTGCAATTAAGTAGTGAGTTCGATCCTCACTGGGTGCCCCATACTTTCGGCCTTGTGCCACATCTAAGCTGCGCTTAGTACATTATACTAAGCCTGTTGCATAAGCCTATGCCTAAGCATACTGCATACGACGACTACTAGTCGATTACGGCTACTTGCTAGATTCTCCTACCTGGTTACATTTTTGCCAAAACCACTTAGCTACTTCGAATAATATATCTATCCCTTTTCGTGACATGTCAGTATATATTCATCAATGAATATTTCTATCTATCTATCTATCTATCTATCTATCTATCTATCTATCTATTACTTAGTTTTTGGTCATAATAAAATTAGACCAGTTAACATTTGTATAAAAAGTGTTCAATACAATTGTATTGTAGAACTTTTGAATATGTTCCATTTGTAAACGAATTATTACGCGACCTAGGTTTCTACCATCAGTGGTGTCTTCAAGCGATTTGCAATAACTTGTCACCTGAAGTCACCACTTATGATAGAAACATAGGTCACGTAATAACTCATTTACAAATGGAATATATATATATATATATATATATATATATATATATATATATATATATATATACGGGAAAGAACCAACAGCTTTTTTAATCGTTTTACACAAATAAGGCGGTACCCCCACTGACGCGCAGGGGGCGGGGAGGGCTACATAAGAGTAAAAAACGAACCTGTTACAGGGGATGTCATAGAAAGGGCAAGAGAAAGATGGAAATACAAGTATGAAGACAGTTGCGAAAGTCGAGAAAAAGGAAAAGAACAAGATAAACGGGGGTGATGTAGAAAGAACTGGAGTCAAGTGGATAAGAGATGGCTATTGACATTGCATTTAAATTACTAGCGGTTATAGCGGTCAGGAAAGCAAGTATATGGAAGGGAGTTCCACAAGCGGGAAGCGCGAGAAAAGAAGCTGATGGAGTAGAATTGCCAGCTGCATTTGGTTGATCTCACTGTAAATGGGTGGGACCCATTTGCCAGATTGGTTCCACGAGTAAATTGTTGTGGCGGGAGCACCAGTGACTTAAGTTCATCGCAGCATAAACCATGAAAATATTTGTTGAATAGACAGAGGGAAGCCACAACCCGCCGGTGAGAAAGTGGGTGGAATCGAGCTGCCAAGTCGATACCTATCACGTTAGAGAATCTCCTTTAGAGCCTGTTGAGAACACTGAGACGAACAGCGGGCGCGCCTGACCATATATGGCAGCAGTATTCTATGCACGAACGGATGATTGATTTCTATATGCAAGATGAATTCAGGCGGAAAAACTTCCTGGCTCGACACATTGACCCAATAGAATTCCGAGTTTTCCGGCGTTTACTTAAAAAAAAAATGCTCAATACAACGTATATCGTAGAGCATAATATAATTATAATCAAATTTGTTTTTTATTTAAAACTAGCTGTACCCGGCCATGCGTTGCTGTGACTCAGTTTGGTTAAATTGAAAAATTTATTTACTAAATCACTGAAATGAATGGGATATCGATAATAATTCGTTGAAAAAAATGATACAAAACTTTTTTTTAAAGGGAAAGGATTGTTTATCCCGCCAAAATAATAATAATAATAATAAAAAAGGCTTAGGTTTAAAAAAAAAAATAAATAAAACAACGAAATGGGAATTGTGCACTAAATTTGAGAATCGTGTATAATTATTTATATAGATCGTATGTATATGAATTTCGTATTTGCTCAGAGAAATTATAGAATATATAATTTCGTTTACCTTAAATGTGGAGTTTTCCTATGTTTTCTATGAAATAACATAGTTGTAAAGGCGTCCATATTTAAAATGAAAGTTTTTTGCTTCGGCTTTCATCGGCTCTAATCGAGTTTGCAAAATATTTTTTTTTATATTAGGTAAATAAAAACACGCTCGTATTCGATTAAAATGCTATAGTAAAATTTTATAACTATTGGTGCAGCCGTTTTCTAGATTAGCGGATAGAAACAAACGGACGAGTACATTTTTATTTATATAGATTAATTTAATTTACATTATGAAACGGAAATTTCTATGTTTCGGGATTTACCTTGTCATCAGGCAATGTTGACTCATTGTTGTGAAAATGATTTACATTTGAATGCATCAAAAAATACGTTTGTTATTTAAAAAGTTGATATGGATGGGGGAAGATAAAAAAATATATGTGTGCTTAACTAATCAGAATGAAGTTCAACTTTTAAATTTGAAAATATAGGTTATATGAGGAAACAGGTTTTCTTCTTTCAATCTTAACGAGAAAATCTGTCAGTCTTTTGAGCCTCCCTCTCGACTGTGCTTTCCCGCTACGATGCATTCATTTTTGTTACAAGATTATTGTCTTAGTGTTGAGGATCCCGGGAATGGGAACCGCACAAAATAAAGGAACAGCAACAGAATTTGAGATAGAAAAATAAGTATATTAAACGTAAAGAATACAAACTTGAACGCAGGTTAATAATCCAGGAATGCAGTTAGTAAGACGGATATATACAATGTCTCTGAAGTGAAGCCATAGTAGAATTAGTATGTTCACGTTGGAAGCTGACGGGTGCTGTATAATAATATTCTGCTGAGTGGAGCTCAGAGCTACTACGAACTACTTACGCTGTATCTCTCGGTATCGTTCGGTATCTGACGTTATCTCGAGGATCTCTCGATGCCTGTCGATGTCTAACGTTATCTCACATTATCTAAAGTCTTGCTTCTATGCAGGAGTATATGAATACTCTAGACGAGTCTAATATCCTGGAAAAAGGGGAGACCCCACAACACTTAGCTTTCCCTGTATCTCAGCAATTTTTAAATACAAAAAAAGAAAACATTTTATATTTTTGATCTTATTTAATAGGACTTTTGAGTAAGATAATACTTTTATTATTTCGGTTCAGAATGTATTTGTTCATTTTTTTCTTAAACTTTTAATTTGTATAAATTTTAATATCTATTTAATTAATAATACAAAACGAATTATCGCATATATCTAATTTAATGAGTATTCTTTTATTAACAATGTTTTAACCATCTTCTAAAGTATTTTTTAAATACAAGAAAGAAAACATTTTATATTTTTGATCTTACTTAATAGGACTTTTGAGTAAGATAACACTTTTATTATTTCGGTTTAGAATGTATTTGTTCATTTTTTCTTAAACTTTTAATTTGTATAAATTTTAATATCCATTTAATTAATAATACAAAACGAATTATCGCATATATCTAATTTAATGAGTATTCTTTTATGAAAAATGTTTTAACCATATTCTAAAGTAAATATTTTACAATGTTTACATACATTTATTTCATTATGTTTATTCAATCGATTTTTATTCTTAAGAAATTTAATAATCTATAGTTTTTATATAGACACAAAGGACATGGGTCTTTTACAGACTTACATATTCTTGCTTTTTTTAAAATGTTCCATTTTATTTTGAGAGTTTTATTTGTTCTTTTAGATACCAAAAATATTTCGATACAGATATTCTATTTCTGTACTTATTATTTTTAAATGAAGATGTCTGTTGATAAAATCGTTTTTCAGCGAAATTCTTAGTACTACTAATAGGGCGTAGACAATCTTGGCCTTCCACCTCTCCCTGTCCCTGGTGGCTCTTAGCATACTTCTCCCCATCCAAAACCCGCCCTGCCACCCACCTGCTCAGGATTGTCAAATATATTATCCGCTGCTTTTCCCTGTCTCTCTTTCCCTCTATCTGACTTGTGAGTATCAGATTCTCAAAGCCTTCTTCTCTCATCAAATGTCTCAGGAACTTCAGCTGTCTTTTCCAGATGCTCAGTATTAATTTCCTTTTCGTTTCTATCATTTCCAAAACCTCATCATTGCTCATATGCTTGACCCATGATATTCGCAGCATCCTTCTGTAGAACCACATTTCAGTTGCTTCAAGTTTTCCTTCATCTTCAATGATATTGTCTAGCATTCACTGCCATATTGAAGAACAGACATCACATAGTGATCCAGTAATGTCTTTGTTTCTTGCGAAATTTTCCTGTCTCTTCTGGAATGCATCCGTCATCATGCCAATTCGCCTTTGGATCTCAGGGCCGCACTTTCTGTCTTTTGTTAGAACACTTCCCAAGTACTTAAAGATTTGTACCAGCTTGATTTTAGTATCCTCCAACCTTAATATATATATATATAAAATGATAATAATAACTACTTAGACACTGTAAGAATGCACTCCGTAAATTTATGCCAATATAAACTTTCGAAAAAAACCATTACCAAACAGAACCTAAATCCGTTACAATCCGGCGTACTAAGTCGTCGGATAAATGGGGAGAAAAAAAATAAAAATAAACCAGCGGAACAAGAACAAACATTCAATATTCCGCATTAAAGAAAATAAACCCCAAACGGAACCAAACACAAGAAAAAGTGTTCAATACGAAAGTACTAAAATACAATAGTAGAGCAAAAACACACGAAAAATCTAAAGTGAGCCAAAACCTACCGCGGTTTCACACTACAGATCGTCAGGGAAAAGGCTTTTCCCTGACAATCCGTAGTGTGAAACCGCGGTAGGTTTTGGCTCACTTTAGATTTTTCGTATATATATATATATATATATATATATATATATATATATATATATAGTGGGGTTCTCCCTTTTCATAAATATGGACTCGTCCAGAGTATAATATAATACTGCTATAGAAGAGAGACTGGAGAATAACAAGGTTTCACAGAAAATTAAGCGGAGAATACGAGAGTCTAGAGAGAGATTAGCAGTCAATACACAATAGTTCATAGTAGCTCTGTGCTTCACTCATCGAGAAGGTTATTACACAGTACTCGTCAGTTTCCGACGTGAACATATTCAATATACTACAGCTTCTCTTCCAGAGACTTGTACATATGCTTTTTACTAACCTGCGTTCCTGAACTACTAATCTTCATTCAAGTCTGTATCCTTACGTTAATACACTTATTTTCTGTTGTTCTTCATTTATTCTAAACATATACTGCTAAATATAAGAGACAATGAATGTCTATTATGTTTAATCATGAGCCGTTCTAAACATCGGATTTGGGTTTTAATTTCAGGTGAAAATAAAGACAAAAATTCTCCAACATTTGCATCATTTTTATAAAGTTGGTTTGAAGCTTTCGGCTCAGATGTTATGTGTTATGACCAGATTTAAACGTGATTTTATTAAGTGTGGGTTATTTTAATTTAATGTAGATGGCCTCCAATATCCGAAAATTTTTTACTGTGTGTATGAGTGAGAATTATATTGTTGACTAAAATCTGTCTGATATTACCTACATGACTATGTTTTTCTAAGAAATGTTGTTTAATTGAACTCTGATCAGAAAGGTGACAGGCAAGTCTACGGGAGAGCGTGGTTGTAGTAAAAATACGATGCTTAGAACCAGTTTTTTCTGATAGTGAAGTTGTATTTTGTTTTTTGCATAAATAATTGAATAAATAATTTAAATAATAAACATTTTAAACACACACACTCACACAGGCACACACACATATATATATTAATAAATAAACATATTATCCTACATCTATGGTATGACTCAGTGTCTTATATGCACCTGATGATTGCATAACGCATGAAACTCCGAGTCGTGCCACAGACGTAGGATAATATGTAATATAGCTCTGTTCATACAGTGAGCACTGTTTTATTAACACCTGAATAATAATACTATACATATGTACACCCTCCGTATCCACCCATCCACCCATTCACAGTTAGATCAACCAAATACAGACGATAATTCTACTCCTGCAGATTCTTTTCTCGCACTTCCTGCCTGTGGAACTCGCTTCCATATTCTTGCTTTCCTGACGGCTTCAACCTCCAGGAATTTAAATGTAAGGTCAATACTCATCTCTTAAGCACTTGACTCTAGTTCTTTCTACACCACCCTGTATATCCTTTCCTTTCTTTCCACCTTTGCAACTGTCATCACACATGTATTCCCATCATTAAATGGTTCGTCTTTCTCTTTACTCTCCTCCTATCTAATCTTTCTACTCTTATGTAATCCCCTGCACATCAGTGGCATTGCCGCCTTGCTCGGGGTGATACGATTAAAAAAAATGTATATTTATTAATTTACGTCACTATATATATATATATATATATATATATATATAGAGAGAGAGAGAGAGAGAGAGAGAGAGAGAGTGACGTAAATTAATAAATATGCATTTTTTAAAATTAATATCATTTTTTTAAAATTAATATCATTAGCACCATATATGTATATATCGTGGTAATGATATTAATTTTTAAGTGATAAATATTTATATATGCGTATATACATATAGATAAATACACATACACACATATATACATATATTTATATACACATATGATTAAAGATATACGCACATAACCACAGAAATAAATGTATATATCTTCACTTGATAATTAAAGTCTGAAGTTAATTTTTTAGAAATAAAAAAATCTTTCTTGGAGCTTTATTTTAGTTTTAATTTCAAGCTAATATATTAAATTTAATCTTTCCAATAATCAAAGTACATTTCTGTATTTCAAAAATTAATTTAAAATAGCTTGAAGGGATTAGCACCCTTTTTTGGTCTCTTTAATTGCAATGTAACTGTTTTTATTAAAACAAATCTTCCAAAAATAAAATATAATTTTCTGAAACTTTATTTCAGGAATATTAGCTGTTTTAAAGTGTAATTAATCTGATTTGAAACAAATATGATTTACATTAGATTTAAAATATCTCTAAAATGCACTTTTCAACCTGACAGAATCTGTGTTGTTAGCCCGGCAATAGGTTTAAAAAGAAAAAAAAATTTCTTAAAACTTATATATTCTTTTTTTTTTAATAACCATGTGGCCCCAAGCAAAGCATTTTACTTCCCTTGTTGTGCAGGGGGTTACATAGGAGGAACGTTATGAGAAAGAGTGACAGGTTATATAGGGGGTGTCAGGAAGTGTTTAAAAGAAAAATGAATATAGCCATAAAGTGGGGGAACGAATTATATATTGATTGTAATGTAGAATTGATCCCCCACTTTATATCCACATTATAATAGTATAGAATTTTTTTTAATAATCATATCGCCCCAAGCAAGGCATTTTTCTGCCACTGTTGTGTAGAGGCTTACATGGGAGGAAAGTTATGAGAAAGAGTGACAGGTTATATAGGGGGTGTCAAGAAGTGTCTAAGAGACTGTAGCCATAAGGTGGGGGATCGATTTATATATTGATTGTAATGTAGAATTGATCTCCCACTTTATAACCACATTATAATAGTACAGAAAGTTGTTTTTATAATCATATCGCCCCAAGTAAGGCATTTTACAGCCACTGTTGTGTAGGGGGTTACATAGGAGGAATGTTATGAAAAAGAGTGACAGGTTACAGGGGGGTGTCAGGAAGAGAGTATGCGAAGGAAAAGAATACTGATGAGAGTGGGGTGGACGGAGAAAAAAAGCATGAGAGAGAGGATATAAGTTAGTGAAACAGGAGATGACTATTGACTTTACATTTGAATTTTTGAAGATTTTAGCTGTCGGGAAAGCAAGTATGCGGAAGGGAATTCCACAAGCGAGAAGTGCGAGAAAAGAATCTGTTGGAGTAGAATTTGTGTTTACAATTTATCTGTTTCACAGTAAGAGGGTGGGACCTTGTTGCTAATCTTGTGGTTCGAGTAAATTTATATATAGGGGTTACCAGTGAGCTAAGTTCATCGGAGCAGAAGCCGTGAAAGTATTTGTAGAAGAGACACAGGGAAGCCACATTGCGTCGGTGAGAAAGTGACTGTATCTGAGCTGCCAAGTCGGGATCGATCACATTACAGATTCTCCGATGGATTTTGTCAAGGACCCCTAGGTGGATAGCAGGAGCACCCGACCTGATATGAGAGTGGAGTGGATGGAGACAGGAGCATGAAAGAAAGTTATGAGAAAGAGTGACAGGTTATAGGGAGTGTTAGGAAGTTTTAGCCATCTGTTGGTCTAATGCATTTGTTTTTATAAAAAAAAAACATTTTAAATATTCAATTAATTTTAAATATGTCCGGCAAGTTTCATTAAAATCTAACAATTTTCTGATTTTTTTTAATAATTTCATCAACAATTTTAGCGATTAAAAAAACTTTATCAAATCAATTTAAGTTAGATTTTGTACTACAGCCACGTATCTTACTTATTGGAAATATTAAATTTAATCTATTAGCTTGAAGTAATAATTTAAATATAAATCCCGACTTGGCAGCAAGGATACAGTCGCTTTCTCACCGACGCACTGTGGCTTCCCTGTGTCACTTCTTTCAATACTTTCACGGCTTCTGCTCCGATGAACTTAGCTCACTGGTACCCGCTATATACGAATTTCCTCGAGCCACGAGATTAGCAACTAGGTCCTACCCTTTTACTGTGAAACCAATAAAATGTAAACGCAAATTCTACACCTTCATCTTCTTTTCTCGCATTTCCCTCCTGGGGAATTCTTTTCCGTTTACTTGCTTCCCTGACAGCTACAATCTCCAAGAATTTAAATGTAAAGTCAATAATCATCTCCTATCTCACTAACCTTTATCCTCTCTCCATCCACTCCACTCTCATCAGTATTCTCATCCTTCTCTTACCCACTTCCTAACACTCCCTATAACCTGTCACTCTTTCTCATAACTTTCTTTCATGCTCCTGTCTCCATCCACTCCACTCTCATCAGTATTCTCATCCTTCTCTTACCCACTTCCTAACACTCCCTATAACCTGTCACTCTTTCTCATAACTTTCTTTCATGCTCCTGTCTCCATCCACTCCACTCTCATCAGTATTCTCATCCTTCTCTTACCCACTTCCTAACACTCCCTATCACCTGTCACTCTTTCTCATAACTTTCTTTCATGCTCCTGTCTCCATCCACTCCACTCTCATCAGTATTCTCATCCTTCTCTTACCCACTTCCTAACACTCCCTATAACCTGTCACTCTTTCTCATAACTTTCTTCCATGCTCCTGTCTCCATCCACTCCACTCTCATCAGTATTCTCATCCTTCTCTTACCCACTTCCTAACACTCCCTATAACCTGTCACTCTTTCTCATAACTTTCTTCCATGCTCCTGTCTCCATCCACTCCACTCTCATCAGTATTCTCATCCTTCTGTTACCCACTTCCTAACACTCCCTATAACCTGTCACTCTTTCTCATAACTTTCTTCCATGCTCCTGTCTCCATCCACTCCACTCTCATCAGTATTCTCATCCTTCTCTTACCCACTTCCTAACACTCCCTATAACCTGTCACTCTTTCTCATAACTTTCTTTCATGCTCCTGTCTCCATCCACTCCACTCTCATCAGTATTCTCATCCTTCTCTTACCCACTTCCTAACACTCCCTATAACCTGTCACTCTTTCTCATAACTTTCTTCCATGCTCCTGTCTCCATCCACTCCACTCTCATCAGTATTCTCATCCTTCTCTTACCCACTTCCTAACACTCCCTATAACCTGTCACTCTTTCTCATAACTTTCTTCCATGCTCCTGTCTCCATCCACTCCACTCTCATCAGTATTCTCATCCTTCTCTTACCCACTTCCTAACACTCCCTATAACCTGTCACTCTTTCTCATAACTTTCTTCCATGCTCCTGTCTCCATCCACTCCACTCTCATCAGTATTCTCATCCTTCTCTTACCCACTTCCTAACACTCCCTATAACCTGTCACTCTTTCTCATAACTTTCTTTCATGCTCCTGTCTCCATCCACTCCACTCTCATCAGTATTCTCATCATTCTCTTACCCACTTCCTAACACTCCCTATAACCTGTCACTCTTTCTCCTAACTTTCTTTCATGCTCCTGTCTCCATCCACTCCACTCTCAACAGTATTCTCATCCTTCTCTTACCCACTTCCTAACACTCCCTATAACCTGTCACTCTTTCTCATAACTTTCTTTCATGCTCCTTTCTCCATCCACTCCACTCTCATCAGTATTCTCATCCTTCTCTTACCCACTTCCTAACACTCCCTATCACCTGTCACTCTTTCTCATAACTTTCTTCCATGCTCCTGTCTCCATCCACTCCACTCTCATCAGTATTCTCATCCTTCTCTTACCCACTTCCTAACACTCCCTATAACCTGTCACTCTTTCTCATAACTTTCTTTCATGCTCCTGTCTCCATCCACTCCACTCTCATCAGTATTCTCATCCTTCTCTTACCCACTTCCTAACACTCCCTATCACCTGTCACTCTTTCTCATAACTTTCTTTCATGCTCCTGTCTCCATCCACTCCACTCTCATCAGTATTCTCATCCTTCTCTTACCCACTTCCTAACACTCCCTATAACCTGTCACTCTTTCTCATAACTTTCTTCCATGCTCCTGTCTCCATCCACTCCACTCTCATCAGTATTCTCATCCTTCTCTTACCCACTTCCTAACATTCCTATAACCTGTCACTCTTTCTCATAACTTTCTTTCATGCTCCTGTCTCCATCCACTCCACTCTCATCAGTATTCTCATCCTTCTCTTACCCACTTCCTAACACTCCCTATAACCTGTCACTCTTTCTCCTAACTTTCTTTCATGCTCCTGTCTCCATCCACTCCACTCTCAACAGTATTCTCATCCTTCTCTTACACACTTCCTAACACTCCCTATAACCTGTCACTCTTTCTCATAACTTTCTTTCATGCTCCTTTCTCCATCCACTCCACTCTCATCAGTATTCTCATCCTTCTCTTACCCACTTCCTAACACTCCCTATCACCTGTCACTCTTTCTCATAACTTTCTTCCATGCTCCTGTCTCCATCCACTCCACTCTCATCAGTATTCTCATCCTTCTCTTACCCACTTCCTAACACTCCCTATCACCTGTCACTCTTTCTCATAACTTTCTTCCATGCTCCTGTCTCCATCCACTCCACTCTCATCAGTATTCTCATCCTTCTCTTACCCACTTCCTAACACTCCCTATAACCTGTCACTCTTTCTCATAACTTTCTTCCATGCTCCTGTCTCCATCCACTCCACTCTCATCAGTATTCTCATCCTTCTCTTACCCACTTCCTAACACTCCCTATCACCTGTCACTCTTTCTCATAACTTTCTTCCATGCTCCTGTCTCCATCCACTCCACTCTCATCAGTATTCTCATCCTTCTCTTACCCACTTCCTAACACTCCCTATCACCTGTCACTCTTTCTCATAACTTTCTTTCATGCTCCTGTCTCCATCCACTCCACTCTCATCAGTATTCTCATCCTTCTCTTACCCACTTCCTAACACTCCCTATAACCTGTCACTCTTTCTCATAACTTTCTTCCATGCTCCTGTCTCCATCCACTCCACTCTCATCAGTATTCTCATCCTTCTCTTACCCACTTCCTAACACTCCCTATAACCTGTCACTCTTTCTCATAACTTTCTTCCATGCTCCTGTCTCCATCCACTCCACTCTCATCAGTATTCTCATCCTTCTCTTACCCACTTCCTAACACTCCCTATAACCTGTCACTCTTTCTCATAACTTTCTTTCATGCTCCTTTCTCCATCCACTCCACTCTCATCAGTATTCTCATCCTTCTCTTACCCACTTCCTAACACTCCCTATAACCTGTCACTCTTTCTCATAACTTTCTTCCATGCTCCTGTCTCCATCCACTCCACTCTCATCAGTATTCTCATCCTTCTCTTACCCACTTCCTAACACTCCCTATAACCTGTCACTCTTTCTCATAACTTTCTTCCATGCTCCTGTCTCCATCCACTCCACTCTCATCAGTATTCTCATCCTTCTCTTACCCACTTCCTAACACTCCCTATAACCTGTCACTCTTTCTCCTAACTTTCTTCCATGCTCCTGTCTCCATCCACTCCACTCTCATCAGTATTCTCATCCTTCTCTTACCCACTTCCTAACACTCCCTATAACCTGTCACTCTTTCTCATAACTTTCTTCCATGCTCCTGTCTCCATCCACTCCACTCTCATCAGTATTCTCATCCTTCTCTTACCCACTTCCTAACACTCCCTATAACCTGTCACTCTTTCTCATAACTTTCTTTCATGCTCCTGTCTCCATCCACTCCACTCTGATCAGCATTTCCTGCCATCCTTCTTACCCACTTCCCAACACTCCCTATAACCTGTCACTTTTTCATAACTTTCTTTCATGCTCCTGTCTCATATCCACTCCACTCTCAACAGTATTCTCATCCTCTTCTCTTACCCACTTCCCAACACTCCCTATAACCTGTCACTCTTTCATAACTTTTCATGCTCCTGTCTCCATCCACTCCACTCTCAACAGTATTCTCATCCTTCTTTTACCCACTTCCTAACACCCTTACAACCTGTCACCTTTTCTCATAACTTTCTTTCATGCTCCTGTCTCCATCCACTCCACTCACCAGTATTCTCATCCTTCTCTTACCCACTTCCAACACCCTATAACCTGTCACTCTTTCACAACTTTCTTTCATGCTCCTGTCTCCATCCACCCACTCTCATCATATTCTCATCCTTCTCTACTCCACTTTCAACACCCCTATAACCTGTCACCTTTCTCATAACTTTCTTCCATGCTCCTGTCTCCATCCACTCCACTTTCACTGTATTCTCATCCTTCTCTCTACCCACTTCCCAACACTCCCTATAACCTGTCACCTTTCGGCAACTTTCTTCCCATGCTCCTGTCTCCATCCACCCACTCTCATCAGTATTCTCATCCTTCTCCTTTACCCACTTCCTAACACTCCCACAACCTGTCACTCTTTCACAACTTTCTTCCCATGCTCCTGTCTCCATCCACCTCCACTCCTCATCAGTATTCTCATCCTTCTCTACCCACTTCCCAACACTCCCCTATAACCTGTCACTCTTTCTCAACTTTCTTCCGATGCTCCCCCAAGCCTCCATCCACACCCACTCTCATCATATTTTCATCCTTCTTTACCTACCTCCCCAACACTCCCTATAACCTGTCACTCTTTCTCATAACTTTCTTCCATGCTCCTGTCTCCATCCACTCCACCTCACTGCGTCCTCATCCTTCTTTACCCACTTCCCAACACCCCATAACCTGGTCACTCTTTCTCACAACTTTCTTCCATGCTCCTGTCTCCATCCACCCACCTCTTCATCATATTCTTCTATCCTTCTCTTACCCACTTCCTAACACCTTACAACCTGTCACTCTTTCTCAACTTCTCTTTTTCTGCTCTGTCTCCATCCACTCCACTCCCATCAGTATTCTCATCCTTCTCTTACCCACTTCCCAACACCTCGGCAACCTGTCACTCTTTCAATAACTTTCTCCATGCTCTGTTCCCCCGCCCCATCCACCCACTCCCCATCATATTCCCCATCCTTCCTTACCCACTCTCTACCCTTACAACCTGTCACTTCTTTCATAACTTTCTTCCATGCCCTGTCTCCATCCACTCCACTCTCATCAGTATTCTCATCCTTCTCTTACCCACTTCCTAACACTCCCTATAACCTGTCACTCTTTCATAACTTTCTCCATGCCCTGTCTCCATCCACTCCACTCTCATCAGTATTCTCATCCTTCTCTTACCCACTTCCTAACACTCCCCTTGTAACCTGTCACTCTTCATAACTTTCTTCCATGCCCTGTTCCATCCACCTCACCTCTCACTGTATTCTCATCCTTCTCTACCCACTTCCCAACACCCCCTATAACCTGTCACCTTTTCTCATAACTCTCTTTCTTCATGCTCCTGTCTCCATCCACCCACTCTCATCAGTATTCTCTATCCCCTTACCCACTTCCCAACACTCCCCATAACCTGTCACTCTTTCTCAACTTTCTTTCATGCTCCTTTCTCCATCAACTCCACTCTCATCAGTATTCTCATCCTTCTCTTACCCACTTCCTAACACTCCCTATAACCTGTCACTCTTTCTCATAACTTTCTTTCATGCTCCTGTCTCCATCCACTCCACTCTCATCAGTATTCTCATCCTTCTCTTACCCACTTCCTAACACTCCCTATAACCTGTCACTCTTTCTCATAACTTTCTTTCATGCTCCTGTCTCCATCCACTCCACTCTCATCAGTATTCTCATCCTTCTCTTACCCACTTCCTAACACTCCCTATAACCTGTCACTCTTTCTCATAACTTTCTTTCATGCTCCTGTCTCCATCCACTCCATTCTCAACAGTATTATCATCCTTCTCTTACCCACTTCCTAACACTCCCTATAACCTGTCACTCTTTCTCATAACTTTCTTTCATGCTCCTGTCTCCATCCACTCCACTCTCATCAGTATTCTCATCCTTCTCTTACCCACTTCCTAACACTCCCTATAACCTGTCACTCTTTCTCATAACTTTCTTTCATGCTCCTGTCTCCATCCACTCCACTCTCATCAGTATTCTCATCCTTCTCTTACCCACTTCCTAACACTCCCTATAACCTGTCACTCTTTCTCATAACTTTCTTTCATGCTCCTGTCTCCATCCACTCCACTCTCATCAGTATTCTCATCCTTCTCTTACCCACTTCCTAACACTCCCTATAACCTGTCACTCTTTCTCATAACTTTCTTTCATGCTCCTGTCTCCATCCACTCCACTCTCATCAGTATTCTCATCCTTCTCTTACCCACTTCCTAACACTCCCTATAACCTGTCACTCTTTCTCATAACTTTCTTTCATGCTCCTGTCTCCATCCACTCCACTCTCATCAGTATTCTCATCCTTCTCTTACCCACTTCCTAACACTCCCTATAACCTGTCACTCTTTCTCATAACTTTCTTCCATGCTCCTGTCTCCATCCACTCCACTCTCATCAGTATTCTCATCCTTCTCTTACCCACTTCCTAACACTCCCTATAACCTGTCACTCTTTCTCATAACTTTCTTCCATGCTCCTGTCTCCATCCACTCCACTCTCATCAGTATTCTCATCCTTCTCTTACCCACTTCCTAACACTCCCTATAACCTGTCACTCTTTCTCATAACTTTCTTCCATGCTCCTGTCTCCATCCACTCCACTCTCATCAGTATTCTCATCCTTCTCTTACCCACTTCCTAACACTCCCTATAACCTGTCACTCTTTGTCATAACTTTCTTTCATGCTCCTGTCTCCATCCACTCCACTCTCATCAGTATTCTCATCCTTCTCTTACCCACTTCCTAACACTTCCTATAACCTGTCACTCTTTCTCATAACTTTCTTTCATGCTCCTTTCTCCATCCACTCCACTCTCATCAGTATTCTCATCCTTCTCTTACCCACTTCCTAACACTCCCTATAACCTGTCACTCTTTCTCATAACTTTCTTTCATGCTCCTGTCTCCATCCACTCCACTCTCATCAGTATTCTCATCCTTCTCTTACCCACTTCCTAACACTCCCTATAACCTGTCACTCTTTCTCATAACTTTCTTTCATGCTCCTGTCTCCATCCACTCCACTCTCATCAGTATTCTCATCCTTCTCTTACCCACTTCCTAACACTCCCTATAACCTGTCACTCTTTCTCATAACTTTCTTTCATGCTCCTGTCTCCATCCACTCCATTCTCAACAGTAATATCATCCTTCTCTTCACTTCCCTACTCCCTATAACCTGTCCTCCTTTCTCATAACTTTCTTTCATGCTCCTGTGTCTCCACATCATCACCTCTCATCAGTATTCTCATCCTTCTCTTACCCTTTCAACACTCCCTATAACCTGTCACTCTTTCTCATAACTTTCTTTCATGCTCCTGTCTCCATCCACTCCACTCTCATCAGTATTCTCATCCTTCTCTTACCCACTTCCTAACACTCCCTATAACCTGTCACTCTTTCCATAACTTTCTTTCATGCTCCTGTCTCCATCCACTCCCTCTCATCAGTATTCTCATCCTTCTCTTACCCACTTCCTAACACTCCCTATAACCTGTCCTCTTTCTCATAACTTTCTTTCATGCTCCTGTCTCCATCCACTCCTTCTCATCAGTATTCTCATCCTTCTCTTACCCTTCCCTATAACACTCCCTATAACCTGTCATCTTTTCTCACCAACTTTCTTTCATGCTCCTGTCTCCATCCACTCCACTCTCATCAGTATTCTCATCCTTCTCTTACCCCACTTCCTAACACTCACAACCTGTCACTCTTTCTCATAACTTTCTTTCATGCTCCTGTCTCCATCTACTCACACTCTCATCAGTATTCTATCCTTCTCTTGCCACTTCCTAACACTCCCTATAACCTGTCACTCTTTCTCATAACTTTCTTTCATGCTCTGTCTCCATCCACTCCCTCTCATCAAGTATTCTCATCCTTCTCTTGCCCCACTTCCCTAACCCTATAACCTGTCCTCTTTCCTGTCCAACTTTTCTTCATATATAACTCTCCATCCACTCCACTCTCATCAATCTATTCTCATCCTTCTCTTACCCTTTAACACTCCCTATAACCCTGTCTGCTCTTTCTCATAACTTTCTTCCATGCTCATCTCCCATCCACTCCACTCTCATCAGTATTCTCATCCTTCTTACCCTTCTAACCTGCCTCCCTATAACCTGTCACTCTTTCTCATAACTTTCTTTCATGCTCCTGTCTCCATCCACTCCACTCTCATCAGTATTCTCATCCTTCTCTTACCCACTTCCTAACACTCCCTATAACCTGTCACTCTTTCTCACTTTCTTCCATGCTCCTGTCTCCATCCACTCACTCTCGTCAGTATTCTCTGTCAGCCTACTTACCCTTCTCTTGCTCCTATAACCTGTCACTCTTTCTCATAACTTTCTTCCATGCTCCTGTCTCCATCCCTCCCTCTCTCATCAGTATTCTCATCCTTCTCTTACCCACTTCTTACTCCCTATAACCTCATCCTCTTTCTCATAACTTTCTTCCATGCTCCTGTCTCCCATCCACTCCACTCTCTATCAGTATTCTCATCCTACTTCTCTTTCCCTTCCTACTCCTCCCTATAACCTGTCACTCTTTCTCATAACTTTCTTCCATGCTCCTGTCTCCATCACTCCACTCTCATCAGTATTCTCATCCTTCTCTTACCACTTCCTAACACTCACTATAACCTGTCACTCTTTCTCATATTTCTTTCATGCCTCCTGTCTCCATCCTCCCTCCTGTCAGTATTCTCATCCTTCTCTTACCACTTCTAACACTCCCTATAACCCTGTCCTCTTTCTCATAACTTTCTTTTTCATGCTCCTGTCTCCATCCACTCCACTCTCATCAGTATTCTCATCCTTCTCTTACCCGCTTCCTATACTCCCTATAACCTGCTCACTCTTTCTCCTGCTTTCTTTCATGCTCCTGTCTCCATCCTCCCTCTCATCAGTATTCTCATCCTTCTCTTACCCACTTCCTAACACTCCCTATGTTTCTGTCACTCTTTCTCCTCTTTCTTCCATGCTCTGTCTCCCATCCACTCCACTCTCATCAATATTCTCATCCTTCTCTTACCCTTCCCTATACTCCTATAACACCATCACTCTTTCTCCATAACTTTCTTTCATGCTCCTGTCTCCATCCACTCCACTCTCAACAGTAGTCTCATCCTTCCTCCACCACTTCCTAACACTCCCTATAACCTGTCACTCTTTCTCCTGCTTTCTTTCATGCTCATCTCCATCCACTCCACTCTCATCAGTATTCTCATCCTTCTCTTACCCACTTCTCGCTGCTCCCTATAACCTGTCACTCTTTCTCATAACTTTCTTTCATGCTCCTGTCTCCATCCAGTCCACTCTCAACAGTATTCTCATCCTTCTCTTACCCACTTCCTAACACTCCCTATAACCTGTCACTCTTTCTCATAACTTTCTTCCATGCTCCTGTCTCCATCCACTCCACTCTCATCAGTATTCTCATCCTTCTCTTACCCACTTCCTAACACTCCCTATAACCTGTCACTCTTTCTCATAACTTTCTTTCATGCTCCTTTCTCCATCCACTCCACTCTCATCAGTATTCTCATCCTTCTCTTACCCACTTTTAGCCATCTGTTGGTCTAATGCATTTTTTTTTTATAAAAAAAAAAAACATTTTAAATATTCAATTAATTTTAAATATGTCCGGCAAGTTTCATTAAAATCTAACAATTTTCTGATTTTTTTCAATAATTTTAAAAAGAATGTTTTTCATCGCGAAAAGACCTAAAATTTCGCTTATTATGATCACCAGTTGACATCAAAGAAAAAGAAAATTTTTAACCAAATTCTCGAAAGTTCTAAAAAGGATAAAAAATATAATATTATAAAAAAATCCTTTGGTTCTTCATCTTGTGTTAGGGCGCTCTCTACCATTTTAATGATAAATGAACTATTCCATGCACTACAAATAGTGGTAGTGTCAAGACCTCGGTGTTGTTGCCGGCAATGTCAGTTGGCATTTGCCTCTGCAACTGCGACACTGTCAGCACTCTGCCTTCGGGTAGAGGGCGCTCTCTGCTTCCGAGCAGAGAGCAATAACCCAGTCGTGGTTCCGCCGAAGGGTAGAATCACGACTGAGCAAAAATAGACAGACATTTTTTGGCCGGGCCATATATCCCGGAAACCCCACTTATAACTGACCATATGTCACATGTTGCCCTTAGAGGGAGGGACAACTAAATATAGTTGGCGGTAATGTCACAGTAGCGATATACCAGTGCTAGAGTGATTGGAACTGTGCTAACAAGTCAGTCGGATACTTCCGGTAGTCAACTGGAAGTGATTATAATCGGACTCTACATCGTATGAAGAGACGTGCAAATCAATACCTTGTTTCCCGTATGATTACTAAACCCACTTTGTAAATACCATTTTCTTCCGTAATACATAATAATATAATATAATTTTCTGTTGTTCGTATTTATTACCGCACAACTGAACATCTTGATAAATCATTTTTGGTATTTTTTCATCATAGTAGGCTCATTTTTAGCGAATATTTGGCGGTACCTAAATATATACAGTGGAGTCTCGGTTACTGAGCACCTCAGTTATCGTGTGGTTCAATTATCGTTCACTTTTTCGGCGAAAATGGTGTCTCGGAAATTGTACATCTTGGTTATCGAACATGGAAAAATGTCTGTTACGAACCTGATTACTTCTGTCCGCTTGCGACCACATGACTCTTCCCCACGCAAAACTCCCGTGCAAAGCATCCCCCATAGGCGAGACTCGGTTTGCCCTTGTCACTAGCTAACTGAATATCTCCCATTGTCCTAAAATGTTCGTTTTAAATAGTGTTTTGTATGTTTTATTTTGTTTTTCTTTATGTTAAATAAGCCACCATTGTTCCAAAGAAAGTGTGTCTTTGTGGATGTGAATCGGAAGGATATGAAAAGGTTGGTAGAGGTCCGCAGGGAAAAGTTGACCACTGAAGAACCTTAGCTGAAGCAGCAACAAACAGCAGCTGAAGATATAGCTTCAAAGAAGGAAGAGAGAATGGAGTGGGGTTCCCGTCTTTAGGGATTAAGAACTTTTTTTTTCAAAATGGAATGACGAAAAAATGGCTGCGGTACGAGCAGAGACAGGACAAATTTTAAAGACGAAGAATCGGAGGCATTACTCCTTGAAAACTCATGTCAGACCCAAAAAGAACTTGCAGAATAATAAGGAGTTGATCACACACAAGTTTCGAAACGTTCGAAAGCATTAGGAATGATTCTAAAGCAAGGACATTGGGTGCCGTCGGAGTCGAAGTCGATAGACGTCGACCGGCGTCTTTTCAGTGTGAACAGCTGCTTCAACGGCAGAAAAAGAAAGGATTTTTGCGTCATATCGTGGCCGGCGATGAAAAGTGAATACACTACGATAGTTCTAAGAGTAGAAGATCGCGGGGGTAAATCCAGCCATGCGTCAACATCGGGAGCAAAACCAAATATCCATGGTTCGAAGCTTCTGCTCTATATTTGGAGGGATCGGCTGGATATAGTTTATTATGAGCTGCTGAAACCAACACAAAGAATCACGGGAGATCGCTATCGACTACAATTGAAGCGATTGAGCCGAGCATTGAAGAAAAAAATGGCCGCTGTACGAGCAGAGACACGACAAAGTGATTTTGCAACATGACAACGCTTTCAAATTTACCTGAAATATGACAAGACATTGTCGCTAAACATGCAGCTGCAACTTTGTCAGGATGATATCTTTTAACAAAACATCCAATTTGAAAAAAAAAATGTTCTTAATCCCCAAAGACGGGACCCCCAATCCAGCCTTTCTTCCTTCTTTGAAGCAATACTTTCTTTGGAGTGATGGTGGCTTATTTAACATGTAAAAATATAAAAAAGAAAAAAGAAAAAAAAAAAACAAAAAAAAAACACAAAAACACATTTAAAACTAACATGATGAAAAAATACCCAAAATGATTTATAATCAAGATGAAGAACCAAAAGATTTTTTTACAACATTACTAGCAGTATAGCCCGGCGTTGCTCGGGTGTAATGAAAGCTTTAAAACTAATCCATGGTCCTGGACCTCAGACTCTTTGGACGTTGGCACAAAAGACTAAAAAGCAATAGTTGTTTCCAGTTACAGCGAAACCGTAGACTGAAAGAAAAATGAATGGATGTCAGTCAAATTTTGATTTCATGGTATCGATCTCAAATAAGTTTTTTCGTCGTAAACTGAATTTTGAAGCCTAAATAAGTCCTCTGAGTAAATGGTATCATGGCCCTGAGACTAAGAACTACAATTATACCTACTTAGAGCCAAACCCGAAGCAAAAACTAAAATAAAAGGGCTGAAAAAATAGAGACATACAGGCAGATAAAAAGACACACACACAAACATCTTGCTTTTATATATATATATATATATATATATATATATATATATATATATATATATATTATCGATTTTCTGCACTATTGTAAGAACTGCAACATTGAAAATTCTGAATATAGTTTCTTATGTCTTTGTCTATGAGTGTATCAAATTTTATTAAAATCGGGCCACTCCTTCTATAACCCGATGTTTTCGATTTTCGATATTTATCGGGGGTAACTCGACACAAAACCTAGCTAAGAACACTCACAGACGCTTATAGTACAACTGTGTAAACTTTCAAGAAAATCGGTTTAGCCGTTTCGGAGTCTATAGGTAACGGGCTGACACACACACACATACACACACACATACACACACACAAAGTTCCATTTTTAAATAAGTTTATATATATATACTACCGGCCATAATTATTAGGCCACCCCATTTTTATTAAAAGAAATTATGTATTTCATACTATTTTTAGTATTTATTGCCAAGTGGATAATTCTAAATGAAAATAAAATGGTTCCTTTGTTAATATTGCACAATAACATGTGCATCAAATGAACTGTTCTGGTGTCCAGTTTTTGTGATCTTTTTCCCATGCCAGTCTCTTCTTACTGGCTGGCCGCCTTGCAAAATTTTGCAAATGAATAATAACAAAAGAATTATCTACTTGGCAATAAATACTAAAAATAGTATGAAATACATCACTTTTTTAAAAACTAGGGTGGCCTAATAATTATGGCCGGTAGTACATATATATATATATATATATATATATATATATATATATATATACGAGGTCTGATAAAATAAAGGTGTAGAGGCTCATCCCTTGTTCCCTGTTTAGGATGTGGTTTCCGGCTTTCTCTTTTCCAATCTTTTGACTCTTACGTAGCCCCCTGCACACCAGTGGCCTTACCGCCTTGCTCGGAGTGATATGATTAAAAAAAAAATCGGGACAATGCTAATGGTGCAGGGAGAAGCCGTTTGAAACAGAATAACCTTTGAACTCTGTCGCACATACATCCAAAGTTATAACGTTTTCACTCATTTCTGTTGTTTATAGCACTGTTTGAAGGGAAAATGTCAATAGTATGGTTATCTTACGACACCACAGAGATTCAATCAACAACCAGGTTCGACAATCACAATATTTCTGTTGTTTATAGCACTGTTTGAAGGGAAAATGTCAATAGTATGGTTATCTTACGACACCACAGAGATTCAATCAACAACCAGGTTCGACAATCACAATATTTCTGTTGTTTATAGCACTGTTTGAAGGGAAAATGTCAATAGTATGGTTATCTTACGACACCACAGAGATTCAATCAACAACCAGGTTCGACAATCACAATATTTCTGTTGTTTATAGCACTGTTTGAAGGGAAAATGTCAATAGTATGGTTATCTTACGACACCACAGAGATTCAATCAACAACCAGGTTCGACAATCACAATATTTCTGTTGTTTATAGCACTGATTGAAGGGAAAATGTCAATAGTATTGGTTATCTTACGACACCACAGAGATTCAATCAACAGCCAGGTTCGACAATCACAATATTTCTGTTGTTTATAGCACTGTTTGAAGGGAAAATGTCAATAGTATTGGTTATCTTACGACACCACAGAGATTCAATCAACAGCCAGGTTCGACAATCACAATATTTCTGTTGTTTATAGCACTGTTTGAAGGGAAAATGTCAATAGTATTGGTTATCTTACGACACCACAGAGATTCAATCAACAGCCAGGTTCGACAATCACAATATTTCTGTTGTTTATAGCACTGTTTGAAGGGAAAATGTCAATAGTATTGGTTATCTTACGACACCACAGAGATTCAATCAACAACCAGGTTCGACAATCACAATATTTCTGTTGTTTATAGCACTGTTTGAAGGGAAAATGTCAATAGTATTGGTTATCTTACGACACCACAGAGATTCAATCAACAACCAGGTTCGACAATCACAATATTTCTGTTGTTTATAGCACTGTTTGAAGGGAAAATGTCAATAGTATGGTTATCTTACGACACCACAGAGATTCAATCAACGACCAGGTTCGACAATCACAATATTTCTGTTGTTTATAGCACTGTTTGAAGGGAAAATGTCAATAGTATTGGTTATCTTACGACACCACAGAGATTCAATCAACAACCAGGTTCGACAATCACAATATTTCTGTTGTTTATAGCACTGTTTGAAGGGAAAATGTCAATAGTATGGTTATCTTACGACACCACAGAGATTCAATCAACAACCAGGTTCGACAATCACAATATTTCTGTTGTTTATAGCACTGTTTGAAGGGAAAATGTCAATAGTATGGTTATCTTACGACACCACAGAGATTCAATCAACAACCAGGTTCGACAATCACAATATTTCTGTTGTTTATAGCACTGTTTGAAGGGAAAATGTCAATAGTATGGTTATCTTACGACACCACAGAGATTCAATCAACAACCATACATTCCCAGGTTCGACAATCACAATATTCCCCAGGTCTCGACCCTTGCGAAATTATCATCTTTAAAAATTAAATCGCACTTGAAAGGGACAAGACTTTAAGATATCGGAAAAATCGAAGCAAATCTGATGAGGCAGTTGCTCGCTATCCGCCAAGAAGGAGTTCCATTAATGAAAATGACGCTGGTTTCAGAAGTGCTTTAATTCAAAGGAGATTAAATGGCGAATTGATATGTGTTATGTAGGTACAGTACTCTGAGCGGTGCAGTGGATATCGGCTCGGAACGAAAAATCAGGGAGCCGAGTTCGAATTCCAGTTGAATTCATTGCATTCACTTACGCGCAAATACCCTTAGGAAAGGTAATAATCCGTCTCTTCCTTCCAGTTATGGGTTAAATAACAGAACAGATTGGGTTCTATAGCCTTGGTCAGCAACCAGTCTACCACAGAAAGCAATGGCAACCTACCGCGGGATAATCTTCTTCCCAGTCAGTCATGTCTCTTTCGAGACATTATCGCCCAAACGTGTATCACGTATGACACTTAACTGACTGACTGAATATAATAGTTGAAATAATGATTAAGGCTTATATTGGTCATAAAGTGGGGGATCGGTTTATTGCTTCATAACAATAGGAAGCTGATCCCCCACTTATTACTACATAATAATATAATAGATTTCTTTTCCCTTTACCTATGAGTCAAATAACAGGACAGATTGGGTTCTATAGCCTTGGTCGGCAACCAGTCTACCGCAGAAAGCAATGGCAATCGACTGCGGGATAATCTTCTGCCCAGTCAGTCATGTTTCTTTCGAGACATGATCGCCCAAGCATGTTTCACGTATGGCACTTAACTGACTGACTGACTCTGCAAAAGTATTAGGACAAGAACTATTTTATCTTTTGTGAGGCATATTGACAGAAAATGATTTCCCCAACAAATGCTTTAACAAGAAAAAATACTTGTTACAAAATAAATTTAATATTTAGTATAATAGCATTTTGCTTTGATCACAGCCTTTATTCTGTCAGGCATTGACATCACAAGCTTCTTCCAATGTATCTCATGGTATCTCCTGCCAAGCAGCTTGTATCTGTTACCAAAGTGTCTTGCGAAGTAACATTAGATTTATCAATTTTTTTATCCAAAATATCCCGTAGATGTTCAATAGGATTGAGATCAAGGCTTTGTGTGTGTGTGGGAGGGGGGGGGGGATTCAAATTCCGAAGCCTTTCTTCCTCTTCCTTTTTAGTTAAATAATTCTTACAAAGGTTTGAAGTATGTTTAGGGTCGTTGAATTTGCATTTCACTGAGGTTTGTATGAAAATCACCCCTGTCCTAATACTTTTGCACACTACCGGTAGTGTGCAAAAGTATTAGGCCAGGGGTGATTTTTAACATTATTTTGATGCCTCATAAAAGATAAAATAGTTCTTGTCCTAATACTTTTGCACAGTAGTGTATATATACTAGGTGCGATTGGTAAATTGTCGCAATTATTTTGATGACTCATAAAAGATGAAATAGTTCTTGTCCTAATACTTTTGCACAGTACTGTATATATACTAGGTGCGATTGGTAAATTGTCGCAATTATTTTGATGACTCATAAAAGATAAAATAGTTCTTGTCCTAATACTTTTGCACAGTACTGTATATATACTAGGTGCGATTGGTAAATTGTCGCAATTATTTTGATGCCTCATAAAAGATAAAATAGTTCTTGTCCTAATACTTTTGCACAGTACTGTACCTCCACTCATTTTCGATACCTAAGTTTTAAATTGAATTTTTAAAAATAAAAAAGTTTTCTTGAAACTTTAATTTTAGCTTAACTGAAAGCTGATTAAATTTGCTTTTTCCAGTAAGAAAAATACTCGGGTGTGTTTCAAACAGCAATTACATTCACTGGAATCTAAAATTTTGAAATGTTTAAGAATTTTTCAATTTTTCGACCATTTTTTTGAGTAATCGACACATTGGCATACAAAAATTAAATCTTGCAAAAATAAAAAATATATATCTGACATGTTATTTAAAAAGATTAGCAAATGTAAAGTTAAATTAATCCGCTTTAAAGCAATTATTACTTGTTTATGGCATGAAATTTAGAATAAAAGTATTTGTTAATCACTGAGATGTGACTCACTGACCTTTCAAGTCACCACTCAGTTTACGCATCTGGAAGTATGGTAACAAGAATTGACATTACGTAAGTGAACGTTTCGTAGGGAGATCAAACGTTGAAACACGTAAGCTTATAATGATAAATCTCTTATAAGTTTCAAAAAAGAAAAATGTAAAAAAGAAAATGTGCAGTTTAACATAAAAAATCGAGGTTATTCTAAAAATTTGATTTCTAAATAATTTGAATTAGGTTTTTTCAATTTTTCGATTTGTAAATATAGTCTTTACTTAATTAAATTAATAACCGAAGATACTAAGTGACTGGAAGAAATCTAAAAGATGCTTGAAATTTTATAAATCATCATAATTAGCAAAGTAAAAATGAAAACAATTCGTATATAAATTCATTATTCATTGAAAATGTTTTTTCTTCAGAATATGATATTCTTAATCTAATCTAAACTTATTTATAAATGGAACTTTGTCTGAGTGTGTGTGTGTGTGTGTGTGTGTGTGTGTGTCCGTTACCTATAGACTCCGAAACGGCTGAACCGATTTTCTTGATGATTTACACAGTTGTACTATAAGTGTCTGCGAGTGTTCTTAGCTAGGTTTTGTGTCGAGGTACCCCCGATAAATATCGAAAATCGATAATCGAAAAAATCGGGTTATAGAAGGAGTGGTCCGATTTTAATCAAATTTGATACACTCATAGACAAAGACATAAGAAACGATATTCAGAAGTTTCAAGGTTGCAGTTCTTACAATAGTGCAGAAAATCGATAATATATATATAAGGCAAGATGTTTGTGTGTGTGTCTGTTTATCTGTTTGTATGTCCTTTATACAAATCCACAATTTTTATCCGATTCTCATCAAACTTCACACAAATATTCTTTAGGCTGAGTCTGAGCTCCAGGACCATGGATTAGGTTTAAAGCTTTCATTACACCCGAGCAAGTATATATTATTTATAAAATCAGTTAAGACTTAAGCTAATTAAAGAGGAATTAGTTTTAATGCATTTTTTATTTTACTATTCGGGGCAGATTTTCGGAAAAGTGTTTCCGTTGAAAAAATACATGATATACTTTCCTCAAAAAGTCCTACATTTAACTAATTGGGGACCAGTCTTTAATTTGTAGATATTTCAGGAAATTAATTAGTGGGAAGTAACAGAGTTAAAAATACATATTTTCAACCAGATTTTTAAAAAATAATAATTGCGTAAATGACTTCATTTATTTGTGAATAAGTCCTGAACGTTTCATTAAAATCAGACTATTATTTAATTTTTGCAAGAATTTCCAAATTAATGTGTCGTTCAACGCCCAAAAGATGACTTGCGTAATATTACGTTTGCCATAGTAGTAACCTATAAAATAATGATAGCAAAACTTTGATATTTCCTCCTAATAATAATATAAAAATTTTGATGATAAAATTTTGTTTTTTATTAAGCACTTATCATGCTATGCTGTTTTTCTCGGTGAATGTGTGGAGGTACCGAGATAATTTTTTTTATAGCTCCATCACAATACGTTTTGATTAGACCTCGTATATATATATATATATATATATATATATATATATATATATATATAATAACAATTGAAAATATGGGTTAAATCCATTAAATCCGATTGAATGATTAAATATGAAGCAAGTGAGAGAAAGACTAGAGAGAGATATTTATGAAAAATACTGGTTTATAATTTCTGAATATACTTGTGTCATCTTGCGATGTTTTGAATCAAATCGCATAAGGTCATACGATATGTGCTTGCATAGAGTATAAAAAATATAACTATTAACTATATAGAATAATGAACGAATAAGATGGATGATTGAGCGAGAGAGAGAGAGACAGAGACAGAGAGAGCGAGAGAGAGAGAGAGAGAGAGAGCATGTCATGCGTAAATATGGATGGCGTCATTTTGTGGAGCCCTGGAGTGTTGCCGTCGAAAAGGCAAAGCCAGTCAATCAACTCGATCTGAAAATAAGCGATCTCAATATGATTTTCACTGCGTTTGAATATTTGTTCGGCGGCGACAATGAACAATAAAGACAAAAGGAGGAGGAGGAGAAGGAGGAGAAGGGGGAAGAGGAAGATCGTCAGTCGATCGTTTCGATGGGTGGCAACAGATCTGAGAAGCGACTTCTGAGTGAAAAGAATTCAGTTAATGAAAGCGGAATAAAAGGATAGAAATAATGAAAACGAGGCAGTCAGTCTGATGAAGGTGGAGAATAAGAGGAGAAGGACAAAGCAAAGTATTAGAAGGAGGTGAAGCTAAATAAAGAGGAGAAGGCGAGAAAAGAAAAAGAATAAGTGGGAGGCGAAGGAAGAGGAGGAAGAGAAAACAAAGAGTGAGGCGAAAAGGAAAAAGAGGAGTTGAGAGAAAAGAAAAGTGGGAGGTGAAGGGAGAGGAGAAAGCAAAAACGGAGGGTTAGGTCGAAAAATGAAAAGAGGAGGAGGCGAGAAAAAGAATAAGTGGGAGGCGAAGGGAGAGTAGGAAGCGAAAATGGAAGGTGAGGCGAGAAAAAGAAAAAGAGGAGGCGAGAAAAAAGAAAAAGTGGGAGGCGAAGGGAGAGGAGGAAAAGAAAACGGAGGGTGAGGCGAGAAAAAGAAAAAGAGGAGGCGAGAAAAAAGAAAAAAGTGGGAGGCGAAGGGAGAGAAAGAAGCGAAAACGGAGGGTGAGGCGAGAAAAAGAAAAGTTGGAAAAGTTTTAAAATATTCAGACTCTGTTGCTGTCTGCATCACGTGACAGACGCTCCTCGCGACGGACGCTTCTAGTTTAAATTTTAAAATCATTTATTTCTGATGAAAGGTTGAGGCCGGTCTGAAATATCAAATATATATATATATATATATAATAATAGAAATAAATAAATACTGTCACAAAAAATAACAAACATTTTTAACTTACAACTTTTTAGAAGTTTTTCCTATATATATATATATATATATATATATATATATATATTTCCTATATATATATATATATATTTCCTATATATATATATATATATTTCCTATATATATATATATATATTTCCTATATATATATATATATATATTTCCTATATATATATATTTCCTATATATATATATATATATATTTCCTATATATATATATATATTTCCTATATATATATATATATTTCCTATATATATATATATGTATATATATATATATATATATATATATATATACATATATATATATATAGGAAATATATATATATATATATATATATGTATTTCCTATATATATATATATAAGCTCATCCTGTGAGAAGAGAAAATCCTTATTTGCTGGACTAAATATTCTGAAGATATTTATTCGGTTTAATTGCATAAAGTTCTGAATTGTAGAGCGGTTAATTAATATTGATTTTTTTTTATATCAGGAACAGTTTTTGAAATCGACTAGATGAACGCTACCCTGCAGCCATACCCAAGTATACCCAGGGTGGCCACAGCAAGTGCGCATCAATCTAAGAACAGCAATAATCGTTTCGTGAGACAAGCTTACGAAGTAAAACACCATAGCGAGTTACTAAAGTCTCGCACAGAAACACTCATATCCCTTGGCAAAGATAGAACACGATAACGACATTGCCGACCAATATCTCGGGGGTGTATGTCTAAATCAGCGGTAGGCAACCCCCGGCCCGCGTGCCACAACCGGCCCTCAAGTGAATCTTGTCCGGCCCGCTTCCTTACCCTGGACACGATATAAATATAGGTAAACCAAACCAAAGTGACAGTTGATAGTCTGCATATCAGTCAGTTAAGTGCCATACGTGATACATGCTTTGGGCGATCATGTCTCAAAAGAGACATGACTGACTGGGCAGGAGATTATCCCGTAGTAGGTTGCCATTGCTTTCTGGGGTAGATTGGTTGCCGACTAAGGCTATAGAACTCAATCTATCCTGTTATTTAACCCATAACTGGAAGGAATAGACGGATTAATACCTTTCCCAAGGGTATTTGCGCGTAAGTGAATGCAATGAATTCAGCTGGAATTCGAACTCGGCTCCCTGATTTTCTCGTTCCGAGCCGATATCCAATGCACTACAACGCACATCCCAGTCTGAATATACTGCGTCGAAATTAAAGAAATAATTTCTTTTTACTTAGAGAATGTGTTTTACTTTTATTTTTTATTTGTAGGGATCGCCAAAATTAGCGTACGGCCTCACTTTCACATTTTTTGTTGCTTTCGTGAGCGGGCACTTTTAAATAAATATAAAATAGTGTTTTCAAACCATCTTAATGGATTTTTTTTTTTCAGTACTGATTTATGAAATATTTATTTTTAAGATTTAATTTTTTTTTTAACAAAATTCCCGTCAGATATTAACCTATATCGAATCCTTGTTTCCTTCAAACACATAGAAAATTTATTCAGATATTTAATAACAAGATTCTTCTCCATGATACTGGAGCCATAGCTGTTTGGCCCTCACTCTCCAAAAGGTTGCCGACCCCTGGTCTAAATGAAAAACATTAATACAGAAACATATCATGAAATATGTTAGGTGTTATGTTTTGGCTTGATATTGTCTGGGTTACACTCTTACCAGATATTTTTTAACAAGAGCAGAGGCTTGTCCTTTGTTTCCGGGTCCTTCAACTCTGTACTTCTGACATTTCAATCTAAACTCTGAAATTATATTCTGCAATTATTATATTTTTCCTCTCCCAATGTCAGTAGATAGATTCGCCAGTCACCTGAAACATTTGGCCTTCATTGAACGATAAGTCACTTATTACGCCTTTCTTCACTCTCTGTCCATCAAACTGTGATCAAAATGTAACTGTTCTCTAAAACTTTAATGGCAAGCCTAGCCGTTTCATTATCAGGAAACATTCAGCATTCATTGACCGAGAAGCCACTTGTAAGATTTTTCTTCATTCTCTGTCCATCAAACTGGGCTCAAAATGTAGTAACTATTCTCTTAAACTTTAATGGTAAACCAACTGTTTCATTATAAGGAAACTTTCAGCATGCATTGACCGAGAAGTCACTTGTAAGATTTTTCTGCACTCTCTGTCCATCAAACTGGGATCAAAATGTAGTAACTGTTCTCCTGTTCCTGGGTCTCGCCCAGGAAGCATCTGTTCATGTTTTTTGGTTGAAACATAATAATCTCGTGTGGGTGTATAGGCGGTCTTGAGGTGTGAGGGACAGCATCCTGATGAGACAACCAATGTCTGGAACGCTTGGGGGTTTCGTACAGAACACACTTTTCATCACTGGTTAGCACTCGATTGAATAAGGATGCGGTACGCTGGCGAGTAAGCAGCGATACGCAGGCTGCCACTCGTTGTCCCTTGTGGACCTCCATCAGCGTTTGCGGAACCCACTTGCTCAGTTTGTATGTCTTACCTAGGCGGTGCAGGTGAAGTGTAACTGTTTCATCGGAAACGTTGAACTGTCTTGCAAGTTCACTACACGTTAGACTACTGTCCCCCTTCAGGACTCAGTCATTCAAGATCTGTGGTTGTCCACTGCAAGGCTCATCATGGAAATGAAATCTCTCGACTGGAATTTTCGAAACCAACGCCTTGCAGTACGTTCATCCACAGCACTATCCCTAAACGCGTGACATATGCGGCGACTTGATGCAGCTGCTGATAAGCCCACTTTGAAGTCGTAAAGCAAACAGCCCCGAACGAGATCTCTAGATACTTCCATCCTCTTCACGGCTGTCCGGCTTATAACTGATGGCCGGGCACGGTGCGCGTGTTTTTTATAACGTCTGATGTTCCTACTTCCGGCTGTCCGAAATTGCAAACAATTGCTACACGCATTTCGTATATATTTCAACTTCATTCAATGACAAATCAAAAACCGGATAGAACTTTTTTGGTTACCTCGTATATTTTTTTGAATTTCACTCATCTCATTTTCTTTGATATTAATTTACCAGATGTCAGTGTATGGTTTCTGTTTAACCAGGTTTCTTCTTTTTTCTTTCAATTTTTTCTTCTTAATTTATTCTTCTTCAACATATTCTTCAACATATTCTTCTTCATTTTTCTTCTAGTTTTTTATATTTTTCCTTTTTTACAGATATTTTTCTAGCTTTTGTATTTTCTTCTTCTTTTTTCTTAATCTTTTTCTCCTTTTTCTTCTTTTTCTCCGTCTTTTTATTTTCTTCTTTTTCTTTGTCTCTTATTTTCTTTTTCTTCTTTTTTCTTCTTTTTCTTCACCTTTTTCTTTGTTTTATTTTCATTTTTCTTTGTCTTTTTTATTTCTTTTTTATCTTCTGTTTCTTCTTTTTTCTTTTTCTTAGTCTTTTTCTTTATTTTTTCTTTCCTTTTTCTTCTGTTTCTTCTTTTTCTTCATATGTTTTTCTTGTTTCATCATTTTTCTTCTTCTTTTCTTCTTTTTCTTCATTTTCTTCTGTTTTATTTTCATTTTTATTTGTCTTTTTTCTTTCGTTTCTTCTTTTCTTCTTTTCTTTTTCTTTTTTCTTTATCTTTTTCTTTTCGCTTTTCGTCTGTTTCTTCTTTTTCTTCGTCTTTTTCTTTTCTTTACCTTTTCTTTTTTCGTCTTTTTCTTTTCTTTATCTTCTTTTCTTTTTTCATCTATTTCTTCTTTTTCTTCGTCTTTTTTCTTTATCTTTTCTTTTTTCTGTTTCTTTTCTTCTTTTTCTTTTCTTTTTCTTCTTTTTCTTTTCTTATTCTTTGTCTTTTTCTTTACTTTTTTCATCTGTTTCTTCTTTTTCTTCTTTTTCTTTTCTTTATCTTTTTCTTTTCTGTTTTTTAATCTGTTTCTTTTTTTCTTATTTTTTCTTTTTCTTTTCTTTGTCTTTTCTTTTTCTTTATCTTTTTCATCAGTTTTTTCTTCTTTTTCTTCATCTTTTTCTTTTCCTTCTTCTCATTATAATTATTGCATTACCTTTTCTGTTACTTATGTCCTTCACTGTCTTTTTTTGTTAAACTTCACCTCTCGAATGTCATTAGAACGACTGAAAAAAAAACAAACTCTTCTTTACTAAAATGTGAAGAAAGACAAAAACAAATAAATCAATAAAAGAAACAGAAAATAAAAGAATAGAATCAACACCCAACAACTTAAGCAAATATTCTGTCCATACAATAAACACAAGGAATACAAAAACTAATAATGTCGATTAACAAGATTTATGACGTGGATATTTTCTTTGAATTTTTTATAGCTGTTATTCTGTCACCTTCACTTGAGTTAAAAGAAAAAAAGACTTATATGTTTACCCCCACCCATATATATATATATATATATATATATATATATATATAAACTTCAAACAATGAAGTCCTTTTCTACGAAGCGAATTTCTCAACAATTAGCTAATTTTCTTAATTCTTGACACACACATACACGCACACTCTATGACATTTACCCCCGCAATTCAGTCAGTCAGTTAAGTACCATGCGCGATACACGCTTTGGGCGATCATGTCCCCAAAGAGACATGACTGACTGGGCAGAACATTATCCCGCAGTAGGTTGCCATTGCTTTCTGCGGTAGACTGGTTGCCGACCAAGGCTATAGAACCCAATCTGTCCTGTTATTTAACCCATAACTGGAAGGAAGAGACGGATTAATACCTTTCCCAAGGGTATTTGCGCGTAAGTGAATGCGAGGAATTCAACTCCCCGCAATTACTCTTCTTATATATATATATATATATATATATATATATATAACACAGTACGCTTGGTATGTAATCCAGGTAAATTCCAAATGAGACGAACTCAAGAGAACTCAATGTTAAATTCATTTATTTAATTTAACAGTGTAATACAATTTATAACAGATTTTCGATTGATAATATCGATTGATAATACATATTTCATCGTTTTGGTTGTTATTTTTTCTTTTTTTTTTTTTGTGGGGGTGATATTTTGATGACCTACTGTTGTACCATTGGGTCTGACGAGCGGCGATAATAACATCAAAGCGGTGAAATATGTATTATCCCTAGTAATAATCGAAAGTACGGTCAGGCATCAGATTGCTTTTTACGCATAATTGAAACCCGACTGAATTGGCGTCAGTCGGTGATTCGGTGAAGGCTTGTGCAGAACCATCCACACTTTCCGGAAATATTGATACACTCAGTCAGTGCATATAAATGCTACAAAGGAAGCAGACAATAGACCTCAGGCTTTCACTTATCCCACAACATGTTGTCACTACGTATCCATATAGGGGAAGTCACTAATTGATCTGGCTCGTCTTATACCTCTTGACCACGAATGACGAACAGTCTAAACGAAGTCAAATCAGTCCTATATAATACAATTTTCTATTCATCGTAATAGCTATATCTGCTCAGAAAAGTATCGTAATGTCAACAAATGTAAACATGTTACGGAAATTAACGAAAATTAACGAAATTTTTTTAACGATAAATTTTGGTTACGAAAGAGACATGACTGACTGGACAGATATTAGAACAATGCATTCACGAAGCTTCAAATTCGGCATAACTCAAATAAAACTTAAAAACGGAAAAGAAGATAAATGTAATCCTTGTCTTTTAGAACAAAAACTTGTCATCTTAAACCATATCAGTCAGTTAAGTGCCATATGTGATACACGCTTGGGCGATCATGTCTCGAAAGAGACATGACTGACTGGGCAGAAGATTATCCCGCAGTAGGTTGCCATTACTATCTGCGGTAGACTGGTTGCCAGCCAAGGCTATAGAACCCAACCTGTCCTGATATTTAACCTATAACTGGAGGGAAGAGACGGATTAATACCTTTCCCAAGGGTATCTGTGCGTATGTGAATGCAAAGAATTCAACTGAAATTCGAACTCGGCACCCCGATTTCTCGTTCCGAGTCGATAGCCACTGCAATAATAATAATAATAGAGAAGAAATTTTAATGATGATCAAGAATTAAGATAAAAAAGAGATATAAAAAAATATAAAGCTGATCACTATATTAGCTTCCTATCATCAGCATGAACTTCAATATGCCACCATCCATAACACCATCACCATCGCAATATGAAGAACACCAGCAAACAATAATAATAATAATAATAATCAAAGCACATTCGCAGTTGTTCATCCACCCGAGCAAGGTGACATGCATTCACCCGTTTTAATAAAATGACTAGCGACCTGAATCGTCGCGTCAGTGGGTACATTACAGCTGGTGACATCATACTTACATTGTTCATACCGTCCCGTTGGCGCTGTTGCAAGGATCTCATGGAGTGCCACCACTCCCAAATCTCTCTCTCTCTCTCTCACTCTCTCTTTCTCTGTTTCTTTCTCTTTCTCTCTCTCTCTCTCTCTCTCTCTCTCTCTCTCTCATACACACAGGTGTTTCAGAAGGAGCGACAGTGCTATCATGCGTAGAATAATACACACATTGCAACACATTCATATCAAATCACACACACACACACACACACACACACACACACACACACACACACACACACACAGAGAGAGACACACACACACACACACAGAGAAACGGATATTCAATTAAAAACGCGCGGGAAAAAATATACATATATATACGACACAGAGATGCGGTCACACATTCCAAAATTTGCATTGCAGTAAAAAATATTACATATTTCTCATGGACGTAAGGGTCAGAGTTTTTGTTCACCTAGAGAATTATATATATATATATATATATATATATATATATATATATATATATATATATATATATAAGGCAATCTGTG
The DNA here is from genome assembly GCA_037127315.1 of Ascarosepion bandense. Lineage (NCBI taxonomy): Eukaryota > Metazoa > Mollusca > Cephalopoda > Sepiida > Sepiidae > Ascarosepion > Ascarosepion bandense. Next base: position 1,296,336 of record JBBBDQ010001390.1, on the reverse strand, counting down.
AGTCTGTGTGTGACTGTTCCCTATGCACGCCTACATTTTTTAAGCTACGCCATTCAAACGTTCTAGGGACACATATCTACAGGGAAGCCAGGTCGACACATACTTTTTGCGTTTAAGTTCAGCAATTTTCCCTTTCGCACTTTTTTGGCCAATGGAGCCGATTGTTTACATTTGCTCCGTAAAACATCTAAAATCTAAGATGGTTGCTGAATTTTGTTTTTTTAATCGTATCACCCCGATCAAGGCGGTAACGCCACTGATGTGCAGGGGGCTACGTAATAGTGAAAAGATTGAAGAAGACAAAACCGGAAACCACATTCTAAACAGGGAACAAGGGATGAGCCTCTTAACCTGTTCAATAGACGTGGGTGGAGTGTGAACCGGGCGATAGATAGCTCTATCTCCTCCAATTGAAAAAAAAAAAAGAAACCAAAGTGAGAAGATTGGAAAAGAGAAAGCCGGAAACCACATCCTAACGTCACAGAAATCAAATCAAACGTGTCAAAAGCGACTAAATTATTTTTTATTAAAAAGAAAAAAAATCAGCCTTTATATTTAATTTTTATTCCGACGTTTTAAAAATTCATTTGGTCAACAAAATATGTGAATATTTTTCCTCGTAATTTTGAACCAAAGAAATATTTTAAAAAAAAGTGTTTTTTCAAACAAAAACAAAATATGTAAAATAAAAAGTGGCTTCTTCTTCTACTACTAAAATGTTCAGAGTTGCCCGGGCAACGCCGGGCTACGATGCTAGTAAAATACTGTATTTCAAGTTATCTCTCTCATTCCAAGACACACAAATGAACAAACGAGTTTTTCTACATACGCATGTAATACTAAATACAGTCAAGCAAGCATACCCACATATACGCACATTTACTCATATATATATGAGCACACTCAACATATCACGTAGCTATATATATATATATATATATATATATATATATATATATATATATAAACTTATTTACAAATGGAACTTTGTCTGTCTGTGTGTGTGTGTGTGTGTGTGTGTGTGTATCCGTTACCTATAGACTCCAAAACGACTGAACCGATTTTCTTGAAAATTTACACAGTTGTACTATAAGCGTCTATGAGTGTTCTTAGCTAGGTTTTGTGTCGAATTACCCGCGATAAATATCGAAAATCGATAATTGAAAAAACCGGGTTATAGAAGGAGTGGTCCGATTTTAATCAAATTTGATACACTCATAGACAAAAACACAAGAAACGATATTCAGAAGTTTCAAGTGTGCAGTTCTTACAATAGTGCAGAAAATTTGATATCGATATCAGGAAATCAAGATTTGGCTTACATGCATTCATTTTTCTTTCAGTCTACGGTTTCGCTTTAACTGGAAACAACTATTGCTTTTTAGTCTTTCGTGCCAACGTCCAAAGAGTCTGTGCTCCAGAACCATGGATTAGTTTTAAAGCTTTCATTACACCCGAGCAACGCCGGGCTATACTGCTAGTATATATATATATATATATATATATATATATATATATATATATAACACTGTTAGCTACTGCCGTATGTTTACATGGTATATAACACTCTAAAAGTTCGCCTTTTTCTACCGAGCGCCCATAGCTGATGCCAATTCGGTCGGGTTTCAATCCTGGCTAAAGAGCAATCGGATGTCTAAGCGTCCTGATGAGCTGTGATACAGTGAAACGGAAACGGATATATATATAAAGAACGAAGAAAATATTTACAACGTTACGCCGTGTCACCGATGTTTGTATTTGCCTATACTTTCACTTCCTACCTATACCTCGGGTCTATTTCTCCTTGAACCGTCTTTCATGTGTTCTTCCCCCCTGGCCCTCTTTAGTTCTTTTCCTCTCGTTTTCCTCTTTTTCTTTTTATTTTCTTTGTGTCCTTCTCCTTTTTTTGATTCCCACTTCAGATTTGTCATTTTCAGATGCCCTTTACATCTTACAAAAAAAAAAAAAAACGCCAATAAAAGAAAATGAATTTTCATTTCTTTTTTAAAAAATGTTTACTACCTGATGAGACATTGTTCTTTCAATGTCGAAACAATATGTACACTTTTGTAATAGATTGTAGTTTGTACATGTTCCAAAGTATAATTTATAATCTATAAATTATATAAATTATATAAATTATCTCAATTAGACAAGAAAATAATAAACAGAAACTCAAAATCCTGGAAGCAATCTACATTAAACAATTTAAACCTGGTTTGAATACGATCAATTTTGATATTTCCAATCATGTACTCAAATGCCTGTAATCAGATCAGGGACCACAACACCACTATTTTGTCACTGTCTTCAGCCATCTGCCACGGTAGGGATGGACTTGTATCTTCTATTTAATTCTCTTTATTGTTAACTGTTCTATGTTCACTGTATTTATTCTTTGATAATGGCTTATGTGAGCCGAAAGCTCACCCGATAAAAAAATCAACAATTATTGTGATTTTTTGTTGTCTTTCAACGATATCACCATCAAGTATATCAGACTGTATGAACGGATCCTACACAAAATTAATAGACAAAACTTGTCTATATTATTCAATGAGACCTGCATTAATGAAAAAAATTCTGCTAAAATATACACACAATATATATATATATATATATATATATATAACTGTAATAATTGTTACAATGGTTTGTAAATTCATAGTATCACTACACAAAAATTTTTTAGGTGCTTCTCATCGGGTGACGAAGTTGAAACGCGAAAATTTTTGTGTAGTGATACTATGAATTTATAAACCATTGTAACAACTACTACTATAATGCTCTACGTTTGTATCGAGCACTCATTATAAAAGTAAATGCATGAACAGCAGGTTACAAAACCTACGAGTTTCACAACTTTGTTACAATATTTATTAAGTGGAGTTAAAAAAAGTATACGGTTTCAGTTTTTTTTTTCCTGGGAGTGAGTGATAGCAAAAGAGAATCTGCGAAAATGCATAAAAAAGAAAAAGAAAAACAAGACAAAACATAAAAAAATTGACAACGATCGTGGGTGGAGGTAGAGAAACAGAGAGATAGAGATAGATATACCCAGATAGAAATAGAGTAGATAGATACACGAAAAAATAAAGGAACGAAAGAGATAGACATTTAAGAAAGAGACATAATTTTGATTTTCCCAATCCCTGAATTTATCCAAGTCAGTACAGAGACTGCGATAAATCACTTGAACATGTCAAGTGCAATACATGTTGTATAAAACAGCCGTTGTCTAACAGTGAGGTGAACTCAGGTAATGAACATTTCAACAAGAAATAACAGTTTGATACAACACTACAATAACAAAACAATGAGCAAGTGTTCCTGGCTTAGATCAAAGCAAAATGAAATAGATTGTTCATTTAGTTTCTCCTAATTGAGAAGTTCGCAGTGTACGACTAAAATGGATTTTATTTTAAAGAGGTCGCTAGATCAGTGACTTTCACACGTTGATGTTAGTCGCTGATCGCGTTCTGGAGGTGGTCTCTCATTAAGGGACAATTAACATTAGCAAATTGTCTGTGCATAGAAAAACGGTCGTTAACAACAGGTTGTCGCTGACGAAGAGGATCGCATACGGCAGGTTCCACTGTATTTTTGTGGATATTTTTTTTATGTTTGAGTAGACATCCTAATTTGTTTTGGATACTAGTAATTAGGTTTGAAGGTTTATACCATCGAGAAAACTTAAAGAACATGTACTCTCCGAAATTGTTCGAACCTGTTTCCCACTTTTAGAAGTAACCAACAGCGCACATTCGACTGTTCAACCACAAAACACGCCGAATCAGATGGTCGTTTCTCCTACGAAGAGGGATACACCTGTTTGAAAACTGTCAGAGAACATATTTTCTTTATTGTTTCTAAAAAAACAAAACAAAAAAAAAAACAAAACAAAAAAAGCAGGGTATCCACACAAACATAAGTGTTCACAAAATAATGAAAAGAAAAATTGTCCAAATTAAAACCATCGACAGCAGGAGTACTACTCAATGAAGAAAATGTCTGTTAATGAGTTTTCTTCTTGCTTATTCGTCTATGTAAACTAGCGACGTCGGTCTTGGGTATGACGGTAAACTGCATCCGACAGCAATGCCTCTGATTGGGAGGCTGTGAGGAGCATGGAACCACCTCTATTTGCTGTTGTTCCCAAGTCCACCTTGACCCGGAGTGGTAGCACCTGTTAGGGTCCCAGCTATGGGTAAATAGTTAACCCCCCAAACTGGGGACAAAACACTATGAAAGTATAAAAATAGACTTTTATAGACAAATATACATTTTTAAGGAAAAATACTACCAATAATAAATATTTGGAGGAAAAAATTACTACCATAACACATGTCTGAAGGGAAAAAAATTACCAGGAACTCATTTTTTAATACAAAACTAGAAGACATCTTCAGATTTCTAAAATAAAAAACAATTCATCAAACTCTGACTAAATAAACCTTCTCATTATAACCAAACATTAAAAAAATACCTTAAACCCCCACCTTTTTGGCATTAAATGACCCACAGAGGTGTTGATATGCCATTAAATAAAACTCATTAGCAACGTCATGCTTACAGTCATATCAGGTTGAATACACCGGTTCCCGTCTGATCACTGAAGTTAAGCAGCGTTGAGTCTGGTCAGTACTTAGATGGGTGACCGCTTGGGAATACCAGGTGATGTAAGTGTTTATTGACAGATGTGCGTTGTGCTCGCCGGCCTGGAAGCAATGATCAGCTAAGACTAGCTTTTGACAAGCGAAGACCAGCTTTGTACTCAGTTACCAGTACGACAAAACAAAGGACATTAATAGCCAGTACGAGAAAACAACTAAAATTAATGGCCAGTACGAAAAAGCAACGAAAATTCATGGTTAGTAGGATAAGGCAACGAAAATTAATGGCCAGTACGAAAAAGCAACGAAAATTCATGGTTAGTATGATAAGGCAACGAAAATTAATGGCCAGTACGAAAAAGCAACGAAAATTCATGGTTAGTATGATAAAGCCAAGAAAATTAATGGCCAGTACGAAAAAGCAACAAAAATTAATGGTCAGTGCGATAAAGCAACGAAAATTAATTGCCACTACAAAAGCAAAACTTGTTAGCTTAACCGTAAAAATGAGATAACTCGTGATTGGCATCATAAGAAAACAACCAAACAAATCATATACGACAGCTTTAAAATAATAGACAATTATTGTCGCCATTGTTTGGTCACTATATCACAACGACTGTTAGTTTTGTTTGTTTAACAACATACCAACTCCTTATAGGTCATTCATTCATCGCGAAATTTAATTTTCTTGCTACAATTATTGATTTCTTTTAAAAAGCAATTATTCTTTTAGAAAATGTATTCATTTTTATTACAAAAATGTATTACTGTTTATATTTTTCTTTTTTTAAATGCATTCTTGTTAGTATTTATTTATTTATTTATTTATTTACAAAAAAAATGTATTACTTGTAATTCCTTTACTATGAACATGCAATGCTGACGCTTCAACTACAAAAATGTGTTTTATACCTTTGTAGCGTTTTGGTCCCAATCAGGGGGTGAAATATTTGTCTATAACTGGGAACTTAACATGCGCTACTACCCCGGTTGGACCTGGAAACAACACCAATTAAAATGTAGTTCCACGTTCCTTAAAAACTCCCAGTCATACTCCTTGCTGCCGGATGTAGTTTATCGTCATACCCAGGACGGATTATTACAATAAAATGTTTATAATAATTTCAAGAATCACACACACACACACACACACACACACACACACACACACACACACACACACACACACACACACACACAGATACAACACACACAAATATACAAACTCATATACAATACACACGCAATACACACAAATGTACAATCAACAAACATACACACACACAAATACACACACAACGACCCCGATCACATAAAAATAAAAACGTGCAGATCTTTCATACGTAAAAGTGCTGTTTATTTACTTCTGGAATTAGTCAGTTAATAAGGGTGTGTGGTTTGGGGGAGGGGGTCTTTCTTGCTTTTTGTTTATTTTTACAATGACATTTCCTCTGAACAAAAGAAGAGTCACTCGAAATTGGTAGTTACGATGTTTGAGGCACAGTTTATGGAAATATGAGAGCAAGATAAATCTAAACTTGAATAAGTTAACGAACATGAATGGAATGCGAAGAGAATGAGGTTGATTCGGTACAAAGTGCGACTCCCAAGAAGAAGCTTCCTCGATCACTACAATCTTAACCTATGTCAATTATTATCTTATATCCCGTATCCCCATGGACTCTGCCTCTTACTCTGTAATACACTATCTCGAGTGGCTCTTAGGCCTGGTACAGGATGAACATTTTTGTAAAAATACGTTCAGAATCTGTTCGGTGATGATGAGCGATATTAGCTTATTAGTTATTGGATGTTACAAGCCAGCCTCTCCTTTGAGCTCTGCAAAGAAAATCAGAGAAAAGTTCAGCTTCCAAGTTCTGATAATCTAGATGTGACGAAGGATCGAATTCCTGTCAAATTTATTGCATTCACTTATGTGCTAACTAGCAGTATAGCCCGGCGTGGCTCGGGTGTAATGAAAGTTTTAAAACTAATCCATGGTCCTGGAGCTCAGACTCTTTGGACGTTGGTACGAAAGACTAAAAAGCAATAGTTGTTTCCAGTTAAAGCGAAACCGTAGACTGAAAGAAAAATGAATGGATTTAAGTCAAATTTTGATTTCCTGGTATCGATATCAAATAACTTTTTTTCGTCGTAAACTGAATTTTGAAGGCTAAATAAGTCCTCTGAGTAAATGGTATCATGGCTGAGACTAAGAACTACAATTATACCTACTTAGAGCCAAACCCGAAGCAAAAACTAAAATAAAAGGGCTGAAATAAATAGAGACATACAGGCAGATAAAAAGACACACACATAAACATCTTGCCTTTTATATATATATATATATATATATATATATATATATATATATATATATATCGATTTTCTGCACTATTGTAAGAACTGCAACATTGAAACTTCTGAATATCGTTTCTTATGTCTTTGTCTATGAGTGTATCAAATTCGATTAAAATCGGACCACTCCTTCTATAACCCGATGTTTCCGATTATCGATTTTCAATATTTATCGGGTGTACCTCGACATAAAACCTAGCTAAGGACACTCGCAGACGCTTATAGTACAACTGTGTAAATTTTCAAGAAAATCGGTTCAGCCGTTTCGGAGTCTATAGGTAACGGACACACACACACACACACACACACACACACACACACACAGATAAAGTTCCATTTATAAATAAGTTTAGATTTAGATACAATTGTTAAAGGTATTAATCCATCTCTACTTCCTCCAGTTATAAGTAAATAGCAGAACAGACTGGGTTCTATAGCTTTGTTGGCACTCAGTCTACCGCAGAAAAAAATTGGCAACCTTCTTCGTGAAAATCACCACACCACGGGCGCTTTGGGATCGATTGTGGAGACAAAAATCCCATGAAAGTTCTTCAAGGGGACAAGGCGGCTCAGCTTTTCCAGAGTGAATGCCGCCACAGACATTAGAAAATGTTTCTGTCAGTGAGAGAAGAGCAAAGAGTAAGTGTGCTTGTAAATTAGGACATTTATTCGAATATTATGCCTGAAACTCAAACTAGAACTTAAGCGGAATTCTATCTAGGGCTCAAGTTGAACTCAAACCAGACCTCATGTGGAATTCTATCAAGGCCTCAAGTAGAAATCAACCCAGGCCTCATGTGGAACTCTATCAAGGCCTCAAGTAGAATTCAATCAAAACCTCATGTAGAACTACTTGAGTAAAACTCAACCCAGACTTCATGTGGAACTCTATCAAGGGTTTAAGTACAACTCAAACCAGACCTAATGTGTAACTCTATCAAAGTTTCAATTAGAACACAACCCAGATCTCATGTAGTATTCTATCAAGGCCTAAAGTGGAATTCAACCCAGACTTCATATAAAAACTCTATCAATGCCTTAAGTGGAACTCAACCCAGGCTTCACGTAGAACTCTATTAAGGCCTCAAATAGAACTCAACGCAGACCTCATGTAGAAATCTATCAAGGCCTCAAGTAGAATTCACGGCTGACCGCATGTAGAATTCTATCAATGTTTTAAGTGGAACTTAGCCCAAGCCTCATGTGGAACTCTATCAAGGCCTAAAGTGGAACTCAACCCAGACTTCATGTGGAACTCTTTCAAGGTATCAAGTAGAACTCAACCCAAACCTCATGTGGAATTCTATCAAAGCCTCAAGTAGAACTCAATCAAGACTTCATGTGGAACTTTATTAAGGCCTCAAGTAGAACTCGACCCAGACCTCATGTGGAAATCTGTCAAGGCCTTAAGTGCAACTCAAACCAGACCTCGTATGGAACTCTATCAAAGCCTCAAGTTGAACTCACCCCAGACCTCATGTGGAACTCTTTCAAGGCCTCAAGTATATTCAACCCAGACCTCATGTGGAACTCTATCAAGGCATTAAGGAGAACTCAACCCAGACCCTATGTAGAACTCTATGAAGGCCTCAAGTGCAACTCTACTCAAACATCATGTAGAACTCTATTAAGGCCTTAAGTAGAATTCAACCCAGACCTCATGTGGAACTCTGTCAAGGCCTCAAGTAGAACTCAACCCTGATCTCAAATGGAGTTTGTAAATACAATCTATGATTAAAATGCTGGAAAATCTTCCCTGTCCCGCTTAATAAGTAGATGACTACTTGTGCTATCTTCTACCATTACAAGATCAGATCCTGGTCAGGCCGAAAACGTGTTATTTCTGCTATACATGAGTAGGATTTGAACAGTTTTCATTTTCCATTCAGAACCCAAAAGCGCACCCGTGTCCTTATGAGTGACAAATTATTTTAACTCTACAGCTGTTTCTCAAAAACGAAACCACACTCATTCCCTTCGTGTTCCATTGGTTTTCACCATATATCCCCTATAAACTGCGATTCTGACCCTGTAATCTAAGTAAATCTACTCATTTTCAATACATATGGTTTAAATTGAATTTAAAAAAACAAACAAACGTTTACTTGAAGCTTTAATCGTAGCTTAATTAAAAGCTAAATGATTAAATTTACTATTTTCTTTAAGCAAAATACTCTGTTGTATTTCAAACAGAAATTATATTCATTGGAATGTAAAATTTCGAAATTAAAAATTTTAAAAAATTTTTTCAGCCATTTCTGAGCGATCGGCACATTTGTAAATAAAAGTTAATTCTAGGTTTTAAAAATCTTTCAAAAGTAAAATATACATCTGTGACACGTTGTTTTATGGAAAATTAGAAAAATAAAATTTAAATTCGATTTGAAACAAATATTACTTGTTTATAGCATGAAATTTAGAATAAAAGTATTTTTTAATCATGGAGCTCTAACCTTTCTGACCTTTGAAGTAGATGATCGCAATCTATCATCAATCATTTCACTCATCTGGCTAAGTAGGATTGATCAGTATTGACGTGTTAGAAAGTATAAGTTTTTAAATAATGAATAAAGTACTTTGATCTTTTCTCTTCATAATAACATAAACATTTTTGATGATTAAACATTGTTTTTATTAAATTTGGGGCCTTTTAATATGCTATGCTGTTTTTTCAGTGATTGAATGGAGGTACCTACTGTAATCTTCTGTCTCGAATGGCTCCTGGGCCTTGTACAATATTATATCAATTAAATATTCCAGAAAGTCTTTTCTCTGGACACAAGGTATTGCATAAAAATGATGTAACCAAATATATATATTAACATCTGCAGTACTATAAAAATTAAATTACATATTATTACCATGTCTTAAACTTAATGATAACTTATTAATAATATGAAAAATAAATAATATAATTATTAATAAATAGCCAAATAAAATGATTAATAAATAACCTAGATCTATCTATCGCCCGGTTCACACTCCACCCACGTCTATTGAACAGGTCAAGAGGCTCATCCCTTGTTCCCTGTTTAGGATGTGGTTTCCGGCTTTCTCTTTTCCGATCTTCTCACTTTGTTTTTTTGTTTTTTTTTCAATTGGAGTAGATAGATCTATCTATCGCCCGGTTCACACTCCACCCACGTCTATTGAACAGGTCAAGAGGCTCATCCCTTGTTCCCTGTTTAGGATGTGGTTTCCGGCTTTCTCTTTTCCGATCTTCTCACTTTGTTTTTTTGTTTTTTTTTCAATTGGAGTAGATAGATCTATCTATCGCCCGGTTCACACTCCACCCACGTCTATTGAACAGGTTAAGAGGCTCATCCCTTGTTCCCTGCTTAGGGTGTGGTTTCCGGCTTTCTCTTTTCCGATCTTCTCACTTTATTTTTGTTTTTTTTTAATTGGAGTAGATAGATCTATCTATCGCCCGGTTTACACTCCACCCATGTCTATTGACAGGTCAAGAGGCTCATCCCTTGTTCCCTGTTTAGGATGTGGTTTCCGGCTTTCACTTTTCCGATCTTCTCACTTTGTTTTTTTTTGTTTTTTTTCAATTGGAGTAGATAGATCTATCTATCGCCCGGTTCACACTCCACCCACGTCTATTGAACAGGTCAAGAGGCTCATCCCTTGTTCCCTGTTTAGGATGTGGTTTCTGGCTTTCTCTTTTCCGATCTTTTCACCATTACGTAGCCCCTTGCACATCAGTGGCGTTACTGCTTTGCTCGGGGTGATACGATTAAAAAAAAATGTGCAAGATGGATTTTGATGAGAAAAAACTTCCTGGCCCTATGCTGTTTTTTCAGTGATTGAATGGAGGTACCTATTGTAATCTAGTGTCTCGAATGGCTCTTGGGCCTTGTACAATATTATATCAATTACATTCTATATAGAGAGACTGATTAAACGAAAGAAGAGCTTTTCACGTAAAATACATTTTATTTGTTTTTATACCTCCATCTCTTCATTTTGTCCTTCGGCGCCGAGCGTAACGAACCAGTGAACCGATCACTGCTCAAACAACGTGTGTGGTAATAGGACAAGTAAAGGAAGAAGATGTAGAGAAAGTGAGAACAATAGAGAGAGGGAGAGAGAGAGAGAGAGAGAGAGAGAGAGAGAAAGAAAATTAAGATAGAAAAAAAGAGAGTGAATAAAGAAGAAAAGAACAAAGCAATTTAAAGAGGGCGGCAAAAACAGTGAGAGAAACCGTAAGAGATCGTTTTAACAATAAAGGAAAAACAAATACTATTTGTAATAGTACTTTGTTTTTTTAGGTTGTACAGAGGACACTGGTTTTCTAATGGACGAGGAAGATCAGAGAAGCCGTAACGCCAAACCGCTGCCGATTTATAATCATAGACGCGTAAAAAAAGATCTTTTTTAGGTATATATACACACGAGTAGAATGCAGAATAATAACTGAACAATAGGGGAGATAATAAGTGTAAAAGCTATTCAGACAACGTGTTTCACCTCTTTATCGTAGGCGTCTTTAGGTCGCAGTGAGAGAGAGGAACCCGTGTGTTACGAAAACCGCGTGGATATTTGTGGAAGCGCTAATAAAGAACCTTACTATAGGTTATGGTCGAACGTTTTCACCTTCTCTACATCTTGTATTGAAGGAGTTCATTTCTGTTGAGTAGATACCGCTACCCATTTTCGATACCTAAATATAAATTGGAATTTTAAAAATAAATAAGTTATCTTCAAGCTTTAAAATTAGCTTTAATTGAAAGCCAAGAGATTAAATTTTAATTCCAGAAAGAAAAATATACTGGTGTATTTTAAGCCGAAATTATATTGATTTTAATCTAATTTTTTTCTGATTCGAAAAAAAAAAAGAAAAGAAATTTCCCACCATTTTTGATTGATCGACACATTACGTTGAAACTTTGAGTGTGAAATTAGCCCACTCCGAGTAGAGCTCTGTTTTTTTTTTTTTTGTCTCTATCAGTTCGTAATTAGAGTATCTAGGTTCACATATCGTCCACTTCACACGCCTCTCCACGACTTTGTAGAGTTTTATCCCTTTTTTCCTGTTTAGGACTGGTTTACGCACATCCGTAATATATATATATATGGTGGGAAATTTCGTTTTTTTTTTCGAATCAGAAAAAAATTAGATTAAAATCAATATAATTTCGGCTTAAAATACACCAGTATATTTTTTCTTTCTGGAATTAAAATTTAATCTCTTGGCTTTCAATTAAAGCTAATTTTAAAGCTTTTTTTTTTCAATTGGAGTAGATAAACTAAACTATCGCCCGGTTCACTCCCCACCCACGTCTATTGTACAGGTGTAGAGGCTCATCCTTTGTTCCCTGTTTAGGATGTGGTTTCAGGCTTTCTCTTTTCCAAATCTTTTCACTCCTACGTAACCCCCGGCACATCAGTGGCGTTACCGCCTTGCTCGGGGTGATATGATTAAAAAAAAAAGAAAAAAAATGGGTATCATGGCTGAGACTAAGAACTACAATCTACAATTATACCTACTTAAACCCGAAGCAAAATCTAAAATAAAAGGGCTGAAAACCTGACTTTGATCAGACCCGATAGGATATCGGGGTATCATTTTTTATATATCGGAGTCAGTTAAGGATAAACGAAACTAAGACCATGAAAATTTATTGTACCCATCGGGAGTAAAATTAAAGAAAATGATCCATTGATGGCTGAATATCGGTTTTTGATTTGATTCGATCGAATATCGGGGGTATCGATTTCCGATATCGGGGAAAATGAGTCGTCTGAGAAGATCTGCAAATGTTTGAAACCAAAAACTATAATTTTACCAAGTTAGAGCAAATTCTGCAGCAAGAACCACGATAAAGGGCTGAAATCCTGATCTTTATCAGATCTGATCGGATATCGGAGTATCGATTTCCGATATCGGGTGAAATCGGAAAAATAAGTAGCTCATTACCTGACCGCAAGCCGAAAAAATATTTGTGTGAAGTTTGGTGAGAATCGGATAAAAAATATGGATTTGAATAAAGGACAGACAGACAGACATACATACAGACAGACAAACAAGCATCTTGCCTTTTATATATATATATATAGATATTGCTTACTGACAAAAGAGGTTCTTTTAAGGACATTATTTATTAAGTGTTAAGTTGTCGACAGGTAGCGCTACGGATACTGGCATAAAAAGGAATTTTGAGTTCAAATTTCACGGTTAATTGCGTTCATTCTAAAAGAAATGACTCCATTTCTTTACTCCCCACTGGAAAAAGCAAGAACCAATTTGCTCTAATTCTGTTGCCAGCAGTATTCTTCATGGGGCAACCAGTCTTGGAGAAAGAAAAACAGGCGGGATTCAAACCATCTGTGAGCAGCGTATCTGGTAAAAAACAATAAACTTTTTATTCCGTAAAGTGGTGAGGAGGCCAGTGATTTTTTTTTTTAATCATATCACCCGAGCAAGGCGGTAACGCCACTGATGTGCAGGGGGCTACGTAAGAGTGAAAAGATTTGGAAAAGAGAAAGCCTGAAACCACATCCTAAACAGGGAACAAAGGATGAGCCTCTACACCTGTACAATAGATGTGGGTGGAGTGTAAACCGGGCGATAGTTTAGTCTATCTACTCCAATTGAAAGAAAAGAAAAAAAGAAAAAGAAAAGTGAAAAGATTGGAAAAGAGAAATCCGGAAACCACATCCTAAACAGGGAACAAGGGATGAGCCTTTACACCTGTACAATAGACGTGGGTAGAGTGTGAACCGGGCGATAGTTTAGTCTATTTACTCCAATTGAAGAAAAAAAAAAGAAAAAGAAAAGTGAAAAGATTGGAAAAGAGAATTTTTCTTTTGTAGATTTAGAAAATGACTGTTGGATTTTTATTTTTCAAATTGTCGGTACTGGGTTGTTTAACGTGGAATTTTTTTTTCTCATAATCGTTTCACTCTAAGTAAAGCAGTACTGGTGCTGTTACAGGGGGCTACATAAATGGAGAACGAAGAGAATTAGGAACAAGTTACAGGGTGTTTTGGAGAATGGATAAGAGAAGGATACTAATTTTGGTGTGAAATGAGTCACAATAGAGAGAACAGGGAGAAGAACAAGATACAGAGGGTATCGTGGAAAGGATGGGTGTCAAGGAGACAAGAGATGGCAATAGACCTTGCATTTAAAATTTTGGAGATTTTAGTTACAAGAGAAGCCTGTATAAGAAATAGAGTTACACAGACGGGAAGGCGGGAAAAGAACCTGTTAGAGTAGAAATGGCGGCCGCATTTGACTATTTTGACTGTAAACAAGTGAGACCTAGTTACCAGTGTAGTAGCTCGAGTAAATTCGTGTAGATGAGGCTCCAGGGTGTAGAGCTCTTTAGAACAGAAGCTGTGAAAATATTTGTAGAAAAGACTGAGGGAAGCCACATCGTGTAGATGAGAAAGTCGAGCTGTCAATTCTCTTCAGCTTTCAGTAGGTGAGTGTCGCATTTGCTAGGTTTTAAGGGATTTCCTGATGCAAAAAATTGACATTTATTTTGCAGATAGGCAACACATGCTCGTTCGCTACGAAAATGTTTTTAAATTTGTTCCATTTTAACTGTTCCTTCAAATAATGTGATTTTTGCTATTTGGTAAAGTTCTTTGTTTCTGGAACTTCAATATAGATCAGCGGTCGGCAACCCCGGCCCGCGAGCCACATCTGGCCCTCGAGTGACTCTTGTCCGGCCCGATACCTTAATCTGGACACGATATAAATATAGGTAAACCAAACCAAAGTGACAGTTGATAGTCTGAATATATTGCTTCAAAATTTAAAAATTTATTTCTTTTTACTTGGAGAATGTGTTTTACTTTTATTTTTTATTTGTAGGGATCGCCAAAATTAGCGTACGGCCTCACTAACCTTTTCTGTGAAATTGCTTTCGTGAGCAGGCACTTTTAAATGAATAAAAAATAGTTTTCAACAGATTTTAATGGAATTTTTTTAATACTGATTTATGTAACATTTATTTTTAAGATGTAATATTTTTTAACAAAATTCCCATCAGGTAGTCTTGCTTTCTTCAAACACAGAGAAAATTTATTCACATATTTAATAACATGGTTCTTCTCCATGACACTGGAGCCATAGTTGGTTGGCCCCCTACCTCTATGATTCTACATAGGTTTCTGGCCCTCACTCTCCAAAAGGTTGCCGACCCCTGGAGGTAAATAGGAGCTGTCAAAGGTTTAAATGTTATTAGACAGAAAGATTAATACTTTTTAATAACGAATGTTAAATAACTCGAAAATTTGCGGCATGACCATCAATGCGATATAATTCTTACTGAATCATTCATTTAAATTGTTGAAGGAATCCACACATTCAGTGGCGGACCTAAAGCTTGAACAAATGTGATGACCCCATTGCAAACGGCAACAATACCTTCCAGCATCCAAATGCCAAAATGTAGGCTATGAATAGTAATTTAAATGAATATAAAATAGTGTTTCCAACTGATTTTACTGGATTTTTTTTCAATACTGATTTATGAAACATTTATTTTAAAGATGTAACATTTTTTTAACAAAATTCCCGTCAGATATTAAATCATATTGAATCCTTGCTTTCTTCAAACACATAAAAAAATTATTCACATATTTAATAACATGGTTCTTCTCCATGACACTGGAGCCATAGCTGTTTGGCCCTCACTTTCCAAAAGGTTGCCGATCTCTGATTTAGATAAAGATCAGTGCCAGTTTATCGGGTTTGAAGAAGAATTGTCTACTTTATGACCAAAAGGGTTTATTCTGTTGAAGCTATTTTAACTGCATTTCTGAGAAAACGTTTGTATATCTAAACATATTTATAAGTTGAATTTTGTCTATGTGTGTGTGTGTGTGTATGTGTATGTGTCTTCGTGTGTGTGTGTGTCTGTTACCTATAGACTCCGAAACGGCTGAACCAATTATCTTGAAAATTTACACAGTTGTACTGTAAGCGTCTGCGAGTGTTCTTAGCTAGGTTTTATGTCGAGGTACCCCCGATAAATATCGAAAATCGAAAAAAAATCGGGTTATAGAAGTGGTCCGATTTTAATCAAATTTTATACACTCATAGACAAAGACATAAGAAACGATATTCAGAAGTTTCAAGGTTGCAGTTCTTACAATAGTGCAGAAAATCGATAATATATATATAAAAGAAAAGATGTGTGTGTGTGTGTGTGTGTGTGTGTGTGTGTGTGTGTGTGTGTGTGTGTGTGTGTGTTTATCTGCCTGTATGTCTGTATTTTTTCAGCTCTTTTATTTTAGTTTTTGCTTCGGGTTTGGCTCTAAGTAGGTATAATTGTAGTTCTTAGTCTCAGCCATGATACCATTTACTCATAGGACTTATTTAGCCTTCAAAATTCAGTTTACAACGAAAAAAACTTATGTGATATCGATACCAGGAAATCAAAATTTGACTTACGTACATTCATTTTTCTTTCAGTCTACGGTTTCGCTTTAACTGGAAACAACTATTGCTTTCAGTATTTCGTGCCAACGTCTAAAGAGTCTGAGCTCCAGGACCATGGATTAGTTTTAAAGCTTTCATTACACCCGAGCAACGCCGGGCTATACTGCTAGTTTGTAAATTTGTCTGTGATTTAGCTCTATGTTTTGGTCAATCATTTTTTTTTCTTTTGTTACAACTTATAACATGTAACAGTAACTCGACTATATTCTGTAAAAAACGGTTTAATTTCTATTTTTGTCTTCAGAAATTGAATTAAATCAACTTTACAGTGTTAGCTGCTTGTGGTAAGTCAACCGGGATTCAGTCCATTTTTCAGTCTGTTTTTGTGAAATTTCTTGGAAATTATTTTATTTATTTATTTATTTTTTTTTTTCGTCTTTTGGTCGTCTTTGATTTTTTTTTTTCGTCACTTAATTTGTGTAAATAATTTTGCTATTCAAGGGTATTTTTGACTTTTACTAAGTTAAAACTTTGTAAACCTCAGTCACTTTTTCTTTGTTTCTTTTTTTTTTTCTTCTTTTTTTTTAATTGGAGTAGATAGTTTCTACTATCGCCCGGTCTCACACTCCACCCCCTTCTTTTGAATGAGTTTAGAGGTGATTACCTTGTTTCTTGTTTAGGAAGGGGTTCCCGGTTCATCCCCTTTCTCTGGTCTTGGTGTTAGTTCAGCTGGAAGCTCTTTGCAGTTACGTAGTATGGTGGCAACGTCTTTACATTCTGAGGGTACCGGGTTGGCAGTTTCCTGGTTGCTGCTTCCGACTGGTAGTTAGGAGCCCGAACTCTTGCGTAGCGTCTTGAGAGGCTGCTCTGATCAACAGTTGAATAATACCGGGGTTCTTGTAGTGCCATATCGCGCATGGACGGGCGTCCCTGCATGAACGTTCGGTGGGCAACCCCGAGGCCACATTATGTTGTAGGCCGCACCAGTTTCCATCCTTCACAAGTTGCAAATGATTGACCGACTGATTCTATTCTAAGACCACTCCTTAACTGAATTACTATGGAAAAAAGCAAACATAATAACAAAACTAAACCAGCTCATTTGAAAACGCCTAAACCTGTCTGCATCTCTTTCACTAACATACGCGGCATCCGCACCAACTTCCCCAGCGTAGATTCTTTCCTCCATAATAACTCACCTGATATATTAGCCCTATGTGAAACTAATCTTAACCCTTTTATCCCCTCATCTGAGTTCTGCGTTCCTGGCTACCTTCCCCTCTTCAGGAAGGACTCCAATGTTCATATGCATGGGCTTGGTGTCTATGTCAGCGAACACCTTCCTTTAGCTAGGGTGTCATCTTTTGAATCCCCAGATCATTCTTTCATGTGCTTCCGCCTCTCACTTCTCAGCTCGATTAGCTATCTCTTCTTTCTCTACCGCTCTCCTTCCTCCCCTGACTGTTCGTTACTTGACATCATTTCTGACAATATTGACAAAGCCATTTCTACCCATCCCTCTGCCCATGTATTCGTGTTTGGTGACTTTAACGCCCACCACACCAAGTGGCTGAAGAACGCTGTCACTGACGCTGCTGGTGTCCACACCATGAACTTTTCAATCACCCAATCCCTTACGCAAGTAGTGGACTTCCCCACGCGTTTCTCCGACAACCCTAACGGAAGGGACTCACCTCTAGACCTCTGCTTCACTTCCATCCCAGACTCTTGCACTACCAGACAACTCTGCCCACTTGGAAACTCTGACCACACTGTAGTGTCCGTCAATATTTCACTCCACTCCCGCCCGACCCATGAAACACAGACAAGTAGAATATCCTACTGCTATCAAAGAGCAGACTGCGATTCGTTAAGAGACTTCCTCTGTGACATCCCTTGGAACAACGTCTTTAGTCTTCCCATCGAAGAATGTGCATCCGAGGTCTCCTCCTGGGTTAAGGCTGGCATCGATGCCTTCATCCCTGCTAGGAAATTCCAGCTTAAATCTCATTCGTCTCCATGGTTCTCACCCGCTTGCTCGGCTGCCATTGCCCACCGGAATCATTTCTTCCGACTCTATCGTAACTACGCGTCGGAACAAAACAGGCGTCTTTTCACTTCAGCTCGTAATAAGTGTAAAAGGATACTTAACGAAGCTAAGATGTTGTTTGC
Organism: Ascarosepion bandense; assembly: GCA_037127315.1. Taxonomy (NCBI): domain Eukaryota; kingdom Metazoa; phylum Mollusca; class Cephalopoda; order Sepiida; family Sepiidae; genus Ascarosepion; species Ascarosepion bandense. The sequence continues at coordinate 1,277,790 of JBBBDQ010001390.1, read as the reverse complement.
TGCCAGAATGAAGCAACGCATAGCATGCTCTAAATTCGGCTCTAAAGACTAAAGAGTAAGTCCACAATACCCCCGCTAATCAACAAATTTGAGGTCCTCATCTCCCCAGCAGATAAGGCTGAATGTTTTGCCCGCAGATTCTCGAACAATTCGAGTCTGGACTCATCTGGAGTTTTTACACCCGACTTCTCACCTAGAACCGAGGCACAACTGAATGATGTCCACATTACACCTTCGCTTGTGTCTAAGATCATCTTAAAACTTGACCCTCACAAAGCGAGCGGTGGTGACGGAATCCCAACCATAGTCTTAAAGAAATGTGTCCCTGAACTCTCCTCTATCCTTTCTAAGCTCTACAACCTCTGCCTATCTGCTTCCTGCTTTCCTGCCTGTTGGAAATCTTCCTCTATAGTTCCTATATTTAAAAACACTGGAGAACCCTATGACCCTGCAAATTACCGCCCTATCAGCCTTCTTCCGATCTTTGGCAAAGTGTTCGAAGCCATTATCAACGCCGAGGTGGTTCAGCATCTCACAGCACACAGGCTCCTCTCGGACAAGCAATATGGTTTCCGCTTCACCAGGTCTACTGCTGATATGCTAACGACCATCACGGAGTACATATACCAGGCACTCGACAGGAATGGCGAAGCTCGAACCGTTGCATTGGATATATCTAAGGCGTTCGACAGAGTTTGGCATGCTGGCCTTCTATGTAAACTGCGGAGCTATGGTATAACTGGACATTTGTTTGAACTAATCCAGTCATTCCTCTCTAACCGCACAATGAAAGTGGTATTAAACGGACATGCCTCTCAGAACTACCATACAAACGCAGGTGTCCCCCAAGGCTCCATCTTAGGTCCTACACTCTTCCTGATATATATTAATGATCTCCCTGATTCCATCAGAATCCAAATAGGTTTGTACGCCGATGACACCACAGTTTACTCTCGCCTCCAACAAAAATCTGGTGTAGGCGTCAAAGCTAAACTCGCAGCCGAGATTGAAAAAGACCTCCAATCCATATTGGACTGGGGTAAGAAATGGCTAGTAAATTTTAATGCTTCTAAAACGAAGCTACTGTCAATTAACCATCATCGACAATCTCACCTACCTCCAATTAGCATGGACCAGGCTTGCCTCCCAGAGAGTAAAACACTACGCCTCCTTGGTCTCACACTTTCAGCGGACCTCAAATGGAATGACTATATCGAATCCATTGCTAAATCCGCTGCTATGAAAGTCGGTTCTCTGTGTAGGGCCCGGAAGTTTTTTCCGTCTAAATCTATCCTGCACATTTACAAATCTACCATCCGCCCGTGCATTGAATACTGCTGCCATATCTGGTCGGGTGCCCCTGCTGTTCTCTCGGGCTTCTCGATAAGGTTCAGAGGAGGGTCTGTAATGTGATAGATACCGACTTGGCAGACCGCCTGCAGTCTCTCTCTCACCGGCGAGACGTGGCTTCCCTGTGTCTCTTCTATAAATACTTTCACGGCTTCTGCTCGGACGAACTTAGATCACTGGTCCCCCCTAAATACGAATTTGCACGAGAAACTAGATTAGCAACTAGATCCCACCCTTTTACAGTGAAACCGATAAAATGCAACCGTAACTTCTACTCCAACAGTTTCTTTCCTCGCACTTCCCGACTGTGGAATTCTCTTCCAAACGATTGCTTCCCCGACGGCTACAATCTCCAGGAGTTTAAATGTAAGGTCAATACACACCTCCTAACACACTAACCTGCTCCCATTCTATCAAGCACTCTTCCCATCTGCCCGACCCTCATCCTCGCTATCCTTACTCATCTGTCACCTTTCTCCTGACATTCCCTATGTCTATCCACTCCTTCTCTTTTCCTTCCCCTATGTAGCCCCATGCGCAATAGTGGCAGTGGAATGCCTTGCTTGGGGTGAGATGATTAAAAAAAAAAAAAAAAGTAGATAAATCAGGAACAGTGTTTTTTTTTAAAATAATAGATTCGTTTGTTATATGATAGGGAAAGTTTAATTAAAGGTCAATCTCTTTATATTTGTACTTTTACCAATGGTCAATCAAGTGATACACGCTTGGGCGTTCATGTCTCTTTCAGCACCTGGCTGACTAGGCAGAAGATTTTCTCGCGGTAGATTGCCATTACTTTCTGCGGTAGACTGGTTGCCAACCAAGGCTATAAAACCCAATCTGTCGTGCTATTTAAGCAAAAGCTGGAGGGAGAATAGATGGAGTCTTACTTTTCCCAAGGGTATTTGTGCGTAAGTGAATGCAACCCAATGCGTAGTCTATAAGGAGATTAAACTGATCGCGATTAATATCCTCGTTTTACAACTGATGCTATTTGATTTGGTGAATATTTAAGAATAAGGAGAGATTAATTTGCATACAGTAAATAATGATAAATAGTAAATAGACTAAACTATCGCCCGGTTCACAGTCCACCCACGTCTATTGAACAGGTTAAGAGGCTCATCCCTTGTTCCCTGTTCAGGATGTGGTTTCCGGCTTTCTCTTTTCCAATCTTCTCAGATTTCTTTTTCCAATTGGAGTAGACTAAACTATCGCCCGGTTCGCACTCCACCCTCGTCTATTGAACAGGTTAAGAGGCTTATTCCTTGTTCCCTGTTTAGGATGTGGTTTCCGGCTTCCTCTTTTCCAATCTTCTCACTTTGTTTTTTTGTTTTTTGTTTTTTTTTTCAATTGGAGTAGATAGATCTATCTATCGCCCGGTTCACACTCCACCCACGTCTATTGAACAGGTTAAGAGGCTCATCCCTTGTTCCCTGTTTAGGATGTGGTTTCCGGCTTCCTCTTTTCCAATCTTCTCACTTTGTTTTTTTTTTTTGTTTTTTTTTTCAATTGGAGTAGATAGACTGAACTATCGCCCGGTTCACACTCCACCCACGTCTATTGAACAGGTTAAGAGGCTCATCCCTTGTTCCCTGTTTAGGATGTGGTTTCCGGATTTCTCTTTTCCAATCTTCTCACTATTACGTAGCCCCCTGCACATCAGTGGCATTACCGCCTTGCTCGGTGTGATACGATTTAAAAAAAAAAAGTTTGAATATTACATTTTATTGGAAGAAGAAAGAACAGAGGAAGAATGAAAAAAAAAAAATGATTTGGAAGTGGGAAACAACAATATATATCAATTTCTCAGCCTTCACCCGGTTATTGCTCTATTTAAAAAAAAAAAATTCTTTATTTTACTAGCGGGGGATTATTGTTTGTTTTTAATACAGAAATCTATAAATTTAAAAATATTAAGGAGAGGCCAGGTATGATACGCCTGTCCTTACCTCCGTTACATAATACGAGAAAGAGTAATAAAGAGCGAACCAGTTCAGTATTGCAATATTTTAACAACCGACCTACATTCCAGCCCTTATCAAGTGAGTATCGCTTATCGTAAACGTCCACGGAACTTATTATAGGGAGGGTGTACTTTTATTCATTTTTTTTTTATCGAATTTTAATTTGCAATTTCTCACGTAATTTAGCCCATGGCATTTTTCTTCCTTTTTTCTAATGGGCTGTATAACTTTCCCTAACCGGAAGGCTTCCTTCACTTCATTCATCGGCGAAGGTACCGTGCCCTCTACACACTAGCCTGTCACAGTTCAAAGAGACACAATGATGATTCTATGTACTTGAAGTAATTGTTAAAGCGTTCTTCATTTATCTATTTGTTTGCCTAAATAGCAGGTACGTATTTTATGCCTGACTGCTTCGTAACGCCCATCTTTTTCACTTTTCCTTTGCGTTTTACTCCCCCTTTTTTTATTTGCAGTCAACCATCGTGTATCTGTGTAAATCAAATATGACCATCTCGCTTTCAAAATCTAAATTCAAATCCCGGACCTTCTCGCTACTGTTAAAGGAATTTCTCGCTAACTGACCATGTCTTCAGAGGTATAACCGAACTGCGCACGCTTGGCTAGTTGCAGGTTGATGAAGCTATTTAACACATAGCTCATCCGCCCTTTAACCACACTTGGTTATTTTTGTACTACTGGGGTTCCATTTACCATACCCTCTCACCAGAACAGGGTCTGGTCAGGGAGCCAGTTAAATCGCCGACCACTGAGGTTTTAAATTCAGGGTTGTCTTTCTCCTAGACCGGTTGCCAACCAAAACTGTCTTGTTATTTACCAAAAAAAAAAAAAAAAAAAAAGGAAAAAAAAGGGGGGAAAAACTATGGATTCATACCTTTTCCGAGTGTTTTACTCGTAAGTGAATGTAATAAACTGGACTGGAATTCGAACTCTGGTCCCCAATTTCTCAATCCGAGTTACTAGCCATTATTTTAATGCTTCATAACATAAAAATAATCAGTTTTCTAAATTAGCGACTGCAACTAAAGACTAAAAACTTGTTGCAATATTCTCTACTATAATGAGGACCGGTATTCATATATATATGTATATATATATATATATATATATATATATATATATATATATATATATATATATATATATATATATATATATATATATATATATATATATATATATATATATATATATATATATATATATATATATATATATATATATATATATATATATATATATATATATATATATATAGCGTAGAATCCTTGGTATTTTGTAAGGTAAATTACAATAGAGACAAACTCCAAAAGAAGAGCTCAATGTTAAAAGTTTTGGATAATTTACAAATCCATGGGTAATAAATATTTCGCGGCCAAGTCGCTCCCTACACCCAAATCATACAACCCCTTATCTTTAAAGTCTAAATGTTAAATTTCAATGATATGTTTTTCAAAGAAACAAACGACTTGCAACTCTGGTCAATGCTCTCGCTTTACTTAACAAAAATTTGTTACGTATCTTAGACCACAGACGCTACGTGTCGATCTAAGGCGTTAAATTTAGCCTCCTTTCCTTTACCCTTTTCGTTCTCCTATTCTTTCTGTTTTTCCTTTTAAAACTTTCCTTTATCTTTTTTTTTATATACGTGCCTATTTTCTGGATGATTTTAAACATTCAATAATTTGGGTCTGAGGAGCGGCTTGGTCGCTGCGAAATACTTCTTACCCATGAATTTGTACAATATCCAAACTTGTTTCTTGAGTATATATATATATATATATATATATATATATATATATATATATATATATATATATATCGGGTTTACCGAAAAGGAACAAACGGACGTGCCGCATGTTGATTGGTTTATCGACACCACGTGATGTAAACAAAAAAATATTCGGACGCTATCGTGAAATACGTTTCTAATTCAAATTTAAAAATCACTTGTTTCTGATGAAGGACCGAGGATGGTCTGAAATATAAAATATAATAAAAATAAACAAATACTGTTTAAAAAAGTACATTTTTAAATTCAAAACTTTTTATTAATATTCTTTCCTATATATATATATATATATATATATATATCCGCAGACAGATCTGTTTCGCTGTATCACAGCTCATCTGTACGGTTAGACATCCGATTGCTTTTTACCCAAGATTGAAACCCGACTGAATTGGCGTCAGTTGGCGATTCTACTTCTGAGCTACGGGCGCTCGGTAAAAGGAAGCAAACTTTTAGCGTATGATATATCATACGCCAGTAGCCAGAGTGCTCTAATTCATTACTGAATGACCGATGCGTAGATGCTAGCGTAGCTACTGTTTTTCAAATCTACCATTCTTCCAGAGTGCTCAATCAGGGTGTGAGAGCGTAAATATTCATCCGCAGACAGATCTGTTTCGCTGTATCACAGCTCATCAGTACGGTTAGACATCCGATTGCTTTTTACCCAGGATTGAAAAATTCTAGCTCTATAAACAGTACTTTCGGACATACGTTGGCACATCAATGGGCAGGTTTTATTAAATATAAATTATACTCCTTTGATTTAATCTCTCTGCATTTTAATATTTTAATCTTTTAAAATTTTAATTTTAATTGAAACTTTAATTCTATTCAATTAACTCCATCCACACAGACGAATCATCATTCCCTTCGTATGCCATTAGTAGTGAGGAAGTTCTATTCAAACAACCTCTTCCATAGAACTCTTACTTCAGAAAACAGACTCTCGAGAGAATTTTTACACTTAACCTCTATTAGTCTTTGGTAAACCGATATATATCCTACATATCCTCATAATCTGCACTTTTTACCTCTTCTACTTGCGTCCATACAATAACCTGATTTACTGACCCTCCAAGTTTTTTGAACAGTAGTAGAAACGGAAATAAATAATAGAGCTTCATTTAGTTGTGAAGAAAACTGAAGAGGTAGTCTGTATCTGTTTGCCTATCATGTGATTCGAACTTGCGTGGAATTCGATTTTTGGGTCCATTGTTAGTGTTCACGAGATCGCTTCTTTTGGTTAATTTGTAAAATTTGTAAACATTTGGGTAATTAGTGTACCAGATACTGTAGAAAAAGACGAATCTCTTGTATATACTAGAAATCTACTTCTGCATATATATATTTTTTAATCGTTTCACCCCAAGCAAGGCATTCCACTGCCACTATTACGCAAGGGGTTACATAGGGTCGGGGAAGTGATGAGAAAGGATGGTTAGATATAGGAAGTGTCAGAAGAAGGGTGATAGACGGGTAAGGATACCGAGAATGAAGGTTGATTAGGGTGAGAGTGCTTGAGAGAATAGATGCAAGTTAGTGTGTTAGGAGGTGTCTGATGACCTTACATTTAAATTCCTGAAGATTGTAGCTGTCGGGGAAGCAGGCATGTGGAAGGGAATTCCACAGGCGGGAAACGCGAGAAAAGAAGTTGTTCGAGTAGAAATTACGGTTACATCTTATCTGTTTCACTGTAAAAGGGTGGGACCTAGTTGCTAATCTAGTATCTCGTTTAAATTCGTACCTAGGCGGCACCAATGACCTAAGTCATCGGAGCAGAAATATACAAATATGGATGTGCGTTGTGGAACAGTGGATATCGCCTCGGAACGACAAATCGGGGAGCCGAGTTCGAATTACATATAAAAAATTCAAATTTCCAACAAATAGGATGGTCATTTCGACGTGTAAATTTTACACTCTTTTCATTAGTCTTCGAGGACATAGACGCAACTGAGAGATGATTTTTAGTCTAAACCTGACATAGGATGTGCGTTGTGGCACAGTGAATATCGACTCAGAACGACAAATAAAGGAGCCGAGTTCGAATTCCTGTTAAATTTCTTGCATTCACTTACGCACAAATAATCTTGGAAAAGGTATTAATCCGTCTCTCTCCTCCAGTTATGGGTTAAATAATAGGACAGATTGGGTTCTATAGCCTTGGTCAGCAACCAGTCTACCGCAGAAAGCAATGGCAACCTACTGCAGGATAATCTTCTGCCCAGTCAGTCATGTCTCTTTCGAGACATGATCGCCCAAGCGTGTATCACGTATGGCATTTAAATGACTGACCCGACATCAAATGTGCCAGGTAAGTATATATCAGGTAAATAACGGTTGACTCTACTCTTGAAGAGTTTAAGATTTCAGTGATCTTGAAAACTTCCTCTCGGGAATCTTTTGCCCAAAGTTAATGTTTGAGAGAAGAAACTAGCTGAATGAGAATTCCTGATGAATTACGAAGGAAATGATTCGACACTGAATCAAGACTGGTGCTAGATATATCGTCTTCTCGTCTCTGTGAAAGTCTGATTTTTTTTTTCTAATGGTGTCGCCCCAAGCAAGGCATTTTATTGTGCAGAGGGTTACATAGGAGGAATGTTATGAGAAAGAGTGACAGGTATATAGGGGGTGTCATGAAGTGGGTAAAAGAAAGATGAATGTGACCATAAAGTGGGGGATCAATTTATATATTGATTGCAATAGAGAATTGAACCCCCATTTTATACCCATATTATAATTGAAAATAATTTTTTTATAATCATATCGTACCAAGCAAGGCATTTTACTGCCACTGTTGTGCAGAGGGTTACATAGGAGGAATGTTATAAAGAGTGAGAGGTTGCAGGGGGTGTCAGGAAGAGTGTAGGAGAGGGAAGAGAGTACCGATGAGAGTGAGGTGGATCTAGAAAAGCATGAGAGAGTGTGACAGGAGATGACTATTGAATTTACATTTAAATTCTTGGAGATTGTAGTTGTCAGAAAAGCAAGTATGCGGAAGAGAATTCCACGGGCGGGAAGTTCGAGAAAAGAAGCTGATGGAGTAGAATTTGCGTTTACAATTTATTGGTTTCACAGTAAAAGGGTGGGACATAGTTGCTAATCTTGTGGCTCGAGGAAATTCGTATATAGCGGGTACCAGTGAGCTAAGTTCATCGGAGCAGAAGCCGTGAAAGTATTTGTAGAAGAGACACAGGGAAGCCACACTGCGTCGGTGAGAAAGCGACTGTATCTTAGCTGCCAAGTCGGGATCGATCACATTACAGAGTCTCCGTTGGATTCGGTCGAGGACACCTAAGTGGATAGCAAGAGAACCCGAGCAGATATGGCAACAATACTCAATGCACGGGCGGATGGTAGACTTGTATATGTGCATGGTGCAGGATTGTTCGGGACAGGAAAAACTTCCTGGCTCTACACAGAGAACCGACTTTCTTAGCAGCGGATTGAGCTATGGATTCTATATAGTCATTCCACTTGAGGTCTGGAGAAATTAAAGAATGTAACCCGGATGTACGTTGTGGTGTAGTGGATATCGTCTCGGAACGAGAAATCGGAGAGCCGATTTCGAATTCCAGTTGAATTCGTTGAGCAAATATCTTTGGAAAAGGTATTAATGCATCTCTTCTACCTCCAGCTATGGGTTAAAAATCAGGAAGGATTGCGTTTTATATCCTTCGTTGCCAATTAGTTTACCGCACAAAGTAATGGCAACCTACTGCGAGAAAATGTTTTCCCCGGTCCGTCATGTCTCGAAAAAGACATAATCATCCAAACATTTATCTCTTATGGCACTTAACTGACTGGCTAATATATATTTAGATAAATTTCCTCATCATTGTTTTTATTAGCGTTCCGGTCGTCGTGCTTTCGAGCCTTCCTCGGGTGTCTACCGATTCAAATAACTTTCAAGGAATTTCCAACAGAACACTTTGTTCAAGCTACGAAGGCAGAACTTTCTCGTTTCGCTGGCCATGTCTTTCTGAACAAAAGCTCTGTTTTTTATTTCGTACGGTTCAGTTGACTTTAGTCATTTTAATACTTTAGTACTGTTCAGTTATAGTTTACCTTCTTTTTACTGAATCTAACTCAGCACTACTCGTCCTAGGGATTGAACTCACAATTATCACATAACGAAATTCACGAATCAACATTTTAATCAACAAGGCTATTGTCATGTGGAGCAGTAATCCACCTAGAACGTGCAGCCTTAATATTTTTTTTTTACTTGCTGCCTGAAGAAGTCTGTGAACACAACGACCGAAACGTTGTAATATTAACAAAATAGATAAAGATAGTACACTAGATTTTGAATTCAGAATTGTCCTTCTCCCTGACTGGTTGTCACTTATGGAAGCTCTGAGATTTTCCTATAGTTCTGGGTGCATGTGGAGGTGGGGGATTAGACGAGATTGATTGATCATTGATTTGTCAATCCGAGGTCGATATCCATTACTCCAACGTAACCTGTCCTAGCTTTAAATATCTGAACTATTGGCAATAAAGAAATATCCCATGTTTCATGTGCAGGAGAAAGCTTTTGATTTTAGAATAGGTCTTTTTTAAAAGGTCGGGTAAGCGAAATAGATATAAAGAGGCGCAAAAATGTGTATGCGCACACATACTTACACACGCACGCACGCACACACACACACACACACACACACACACACGCAGACGCACACATACACACATAGATAGATAGATAGATAATGAACAGAATGAATTAGATAGATAGATAGATAGATAGATAGATAGGAAGAGACTGAAATAAATCGATAGACTGATAGATATATAGATATAAAGAGACCGAGATGCATATGAATAGTCTATGATAGATAGATAAAGACTATTCATATGCATCGATAGATAGATAGATAGATAGATAGATATGAACCGACTGTGATAGATAGATAGATAGATAGATAGATAGATAGATAGATAGATAGATAATGAACCCACTGTGATAGATAGATAGATAGATAGATAGATAGATAGATAGATAGATAGATAGATAGATAGATAATGAACCCACTGTGATAGATAGATAGATAGATAGATAGATAGATAGATAGATAGAAAAATAGATAGATAGATATGAACCGACTGTGATAGATAGATAGATAGATAGATAGATAATGAACCCACTGTGATAGATAGATAGATGGATAGATAGATAGATAGATAGATAGATAGATAGATAGATAGGAACAAACTGAGATAGATAGATAGATAGATAGATAGATAGATAGATAGATAGATAGATAGATAGATAGAAGATTTTAACTGGCTGATGTATATAGCTAGGTAGCAAGATAATAAAAAAAATAGTGATAGATGATTGTCGAATTGGTCTTCTCTCACCGAAATACGCGATTTTAAAATATATTGAGACTTGAAAAGGAAGATTGAGCAGCTCCAGCTAAATATGTGGGTACAATGGTCATTTTATGATATTTTCGCATGGGATTTCTCTGTTGGAAGCGTGATATTACGGACTGAGCTTGTATACTGTGTGACAGTCCCATTCTTGATGACAGTACAAATATAATTACTCCTGTCCTGTAATTTTTTTAAAAATATCGCATCATTCAGAACTTCTATTAGTTCCTCTGTCTTCTGTTATATTTTTCGTTTTTCTGAAAGGTATATTCATCTGAGAAATGACGCGGAAGCGATTAAGGAGAATGGCGCTAGGCAACTAATGGAGCACTTTATAGAATTTAAAAATAAATTAATGGGACCATGAGATAAGCGTCTGGAATACTTAAATGTAGATTAAGATATCATTGCCCTAGGTAGGCTACGTTTTTTCGTTAATATTTAACAGTTGGATTTTATGAGGACAGACCACGTAAATAAATAAAGACAGAAGACTTTAAAAATGTCTCCCACACACACTGGCATCTCGTTAATAGTTAACGAACCTCATCCTGCTCATTTTTGTTCGCTAAGGACGGACTGTCTGTATTTATGGAACTTAAGAAGAATAAAAGTTTTTTAGAACATACGTAAACATCTATCTTGTCCATATAAGACGGGCTTCATTTATATGCGTCCAGGTATTCAGTTACATTTTTTTCTTCTCTTCTACTGTCATTCAATTTTCCTCGAGATGAATTCTGTAATGTGTTTTTTTCGTTCGTTCATTTCTTCTTTTCATTAAGAGTTCCATTGATGTCCGAAAAAATGATGATTACATTTTGGTTTGTGAGATAAGATATGTGAGTTGATTGGCTTTGGTGTTCTAAAGAAGGCAAAGGAAGATAAAAAAAAAAAAATCAGGAGAAAATGAAGATTCGGAAAAGATAAATGAAATTACGGGCAAGATGCAGACGACAAAAAAAAATCTCGTATGGCTTAAAAAAATGCGAGGAAGTTAGAAAAAAATAAATGAGAAAAAAAATAGAAAGAAGCGAAGATAAATTTGGGAAAATTCATAAAATGTCGATTAATGAAAGATAAAATAGAGAAAGAAACAAAAACGATTGAAAAAGAAGTGAACATGGCAGAAAAAATAAGAAAAATGGAAGGAAAAATTGGAGATAGAATTAAGGGAAATTAAAAAAGGAAAATAGATTACATATTGTTCAAATGAATGAAAATGGAGATATATCTAAAGAAAGAAATAAGGAAACATGAAAATGGCGGTCAGTTTCTTGGAAATTCGTAAGAATATCGATAAACGAAGAGAAAGTACAAGAAAGAATTGAAAATGAAAAAAAAGAAAAATGAATGAATATGAAACGAAAAAAGGAAAGAAAGATAAATTCATAAAAATTAATGGAAGAATGAAAGCAAAATGAATGAAAAAGATAAATGAATAAAAGATGAGTGATGAAAAAGAAAGAAAGAAAGAAAGAAAGGAAGAAAGAAAGAAAAAGATAAAAAGAAAAAGAAAGAAAGAAAGAAAGAAAGACAGATAGAAAGAAAGGGTGAGAGAAAAAAGGTAGAAAGAAAGAAAGAAAAATTGAAAGAAAGCAAGAAAGACAGAAAGAAAGAAAGAAAGACAGAAAGAAAGAAAGAAAGAAAGAAAGAAAGACAAAAAAAAAGAATGGAAGAAAGAAAAAGGTAGAAAGAAAAGAAAGAAATAAAGAAAGAAAGAAAGAAAGAAAGACAGATAGAAAGAAAGAGTGAGAGAAAAAGGTAGAAAGAAAGAAAGAAAAATTGAAAGAAAGAAAGAAAGACAGAAAGAAAGAAAGGAAGAAAGAAAGAAAAAGATAAAAAGAAAAAGAAAGAAAGAAAGAAAGACAGATAGAAAGAAAGAGTGAGAGAAAAAAGGTAGAAAGAAAGAAAGAAAAATTGAAAGAAAGAAAGAAAGACAGAAAGAAAGAAAGGAAGAAAGAAAGAAAAAGATAAAAAGAAAAAGAAAGAAAGAAAGAAAGACAGAAAGAAAGAAAGAAAGAAAGAAAGAAAGACAAAAAAAGAATGGAAGAAAGAAAAAGGTAGAAAGAAAAGAAAGAACGAAAGAAAGAAAGAAAAAAAGAAAGAAAGAAAGAAAGAAAGATAGGGATGATAAAGAATGAAAAGATATTAAATTGCTAGGAATATATAGAAAGTTGATTAATGAGTAATTGTAATGAAACAGAAGAAGAAATAAAAAACGAGAAAGAGGAAATGAAAAGGAGAGATTGAACTGATAAAAAAATGAACGCGTATTTTTGTGATTAGAGCCAGAATGAAAAACAGAAACATTGGATAGAAAAATGAAAGAATAAAAATGAAAGAAAAAGTTTGAAAAGGAAAGGGAATGAAAAAAGACAGAAATTGAAAATAAGAATTTAAGAAAAAATATTTTGGGAAAACAAAAAAAAATGAATAAATAAGACAAGATGAATGAAAGAAAGTTTGGAATATGAATATTGAAGCAGTACATGAAATCGGAGAAGGATAAAAAGGAGGGAAAAAAAGAAAGGAAATAAAACGCTTAAATTCGATATATATATATATATATATATACTCATCCGCAGACAGTTCTGTTTCGCTGTATCACAGATAATCAGTGCGGTTAGACATCTGATTGCTTTAACGCAGAATAGAAACCCGACCGAAATGGCGTCAGTCGGCGATTCTACCTCTGAGTTACGGGCGCTCAGTAGTAGGAGGCAAACTTTTAGCGTATGATGTATCACACGCCAATAATAGCCAGAGTGCTCTAATTCATTACTAAATGAGCGATATATATATATAACTCAGAGGTAGAATCGCCGTGTCTGCCATAATTTATCTTATATATATATATATATATATATATATATATATATAAGAAAAATTATGGCAGACACGTTATTTCATGGTAAATCGGTAGTGTAGGCCTATGTCAGGCGAACCATCATCAGCTTCCGTCTGTATTATGCAAAAGATTTTACACGAAACGATATGTATGTACACACGCAGACACATACGTGCACACACACATACATATACATAAAAAGATAGATATGCACAGGCTAGGCTCGATAGCCACTCAACATAGTGGTTCACTGTTAAGGCGGTTGTAATAAATTGGGTTATGAGTGAAAGAAAATTTCTTTACAGATATTGTCTAGATAGAAAGATGTATAGATATGAATAGACTGAGATAGATAGATAGATAGATAGATAGATAGATATGAATAGACTAGAACAGATAGATAGATAGATAGATAGATAGATAGATAGATAGATAGATAGATATGAAAAGACTGAGATAGATAGATAGATAGATAGATAGATAGATAGATATGATAGAACAGACTAAAGATAGATAGATAGATAGATAGATAGATATGAACAAACTGAGATAGATAGATGGATAGATAGATAGATAGATAGATAGATAGATAGATAGATAGATATAAACAGACTGAGATAGATAGATAGATAGATAGATAGATAGATAGATAGATAGATAGATATGAACAGAATTCGATAGATAGATAGATAGATAGATAGATAGATAGATAAGGACGGACTGTAATACATAGACAGCTGAAATTAATTTTTCAGACTTAGAGAAATAAAAACTTCTATAAGAATAAAAGAAAGCGAACAGAAAGAGTGTGAGTCACATTAAAGGGTCGTAAGGGCGAATATAAATAAAGGCTCGATAGCCACTCAAAATAAAGGTTCACTATTAACGCGGTTATGATAAATTGTGCTATAAGTGAAAGAGGATTTCGTAACAAATTGTTTAAATAGAAATATTCATAGATATAAATAGACTGAGAAAGATAGATAGATAGATAGATAGATAGATAGATAGATAGATTCATATATATATATATATATATATATATATATATATATATAGATAGATAGATAGATAGATAGATAGATACTATTTAAAATATAATATAAAGGAATTAATACTGCCTTACTAAACAGTACAAATAAGAGAAGTCCTGGTAAATATTTTTGTGATTTTCTATTTATTTCTCTTATTCTCTCTCTCTTTTTCTACCTGTGTTTCTACCTCTCGCTCAATCACTATATTGTAATTTGGAACGAGAATTATTAGAAAAAATCACACAGCTTTCTAGCTAGCTAGCTTGCTAGCTAGCTTGCTAGATAGATAGATAGATAGATAGATAGATAGATAGATAGATAGATAGATAGATAGATAGATAGATAGATAGATAGATGAGAACGGACTGTGATACATAGATGAAATTCATGTTCAGGCTTAGAGAAACAAAAAAAAGAACTTCTAAAAGTATAAAAGATAGCGAATAGGAAGAGTGTGAGTCACATCAAATGGTCGTAATAAAGAAGAAGAAGAAGAAGAAGAAGAAGAAGAAGAAGAAGAAAGGAGAAAAAAGAGTGAGGGAACGTGATATAGAAACCGTTCAAAGTGATGGAAAGGAAAATGGATCGCTAAAAAATAAAGAAAAAAGGTCGGAGAAAAAAGAGAAGTACGAACAGTTGATGATGATGATGATGATGATGTTAATAAAGAAGAAGAAGAAGAAGAAGAAGAAGAAGAAGAAGAAGAAGAAGAAGAAGAAGATGGTAGTATTGGCCGAGAAATGGAGAGTAAGGAGCTGCTTAAAAGAGAAGATAAGAGGAGCGAAAGGTGAGAGGAAGAACTGATATGTGGTGAGAAGTTAATGGAAGAGAAAGAAAAGAAAACACAAGAAAAAAGCAGAAGGGAGTGGCGGACGTGAGAAGACGCAATCTCGAGGAAGGGAGATAATTCATAAAGGCAGCAAGGACAAGGCGGGAAGGAAAGGGAAAGAAAACGCATTTCTGTAATTACGTTTCTCTTTTCGTTGTCTCCGGTGGGAATTTCAAGCGGCTCCATCGTTTCTTCGGTGCATCTTTTGCCCAAGACGACAGAATTATTTTTTCATTTGCCACTTCTTTTTGCTTTTCACATTTTTTTTTCAATCTCGCATTTGGATTTTGTATCGTTTCTCTTGATAAAATTAAACATTATGTCTCCACACTGCCTTCCAGGTTCTCACGTGATGCCAATGCCATCTATCTATCTATCTATCTATCTATCTATCTATCTATCTATCTATCTATCTATCTCTATCTCAGTCCGTTCATATCTATCTATCTATCTATCTATCTATCTATCTATCTATCTATCTATCATCTCAGTCCGTTCATATCTATCTATCTATCTATCTATCTATCTATCTATCTATCTATCTATCTATCTATCTCGTTCTTTCGTTCATTTCATCTATCTATCTATCTATCTATCTATCTATCTATCTATCTATCTATCTATCTATTTCAATCATAAATATATCTTTTTTAATCAATCCACCCCAAGCAAGGCGATAATGCCACTAAGAAGCAATGGGGCTACTGGAAGTGAAAAAAAATACTTTAGAAAGAACTGGAAACCTAATCCTAAACATGGCATAATCTTCTATTCTTGTTCTTGGGGAGATGTGTGAACCGGTTGATAAGTGAACTTTTCGACTCCTATCATGACTTTCTTTCTCGATATATGTATATATATATATATATATATATATATATATATATATATATATATATATATATAAATTTGTGTATTTAGGCAGCAAATTTAATTTAAAACATATCAGATTCATAAATTGCAAACGCTATGCTTGCTTATTTTGAATAAAATCCGTTTATACTCACCGATACTCTTTTGCGTATTACAATCAAAAGATGTCAGAAATGAGCTCTAACGTTGACATGTTATTTTCATTCATTTCTTAAGGTACCTAAGTACTTTCAATCTCTTTCAGAGATCATCTTCAGGTGTGTGAGCTATGGTAACAAATCAAACCTGAAAACATTATTGCAGATGAAAAGATTCTATTTTGGATAATTTTCACGTTCTAATGAATGCTAGCAATTTGTCACCCGTCATGGTTGATGCAGGAAGAATGTACAGTACTTTTTAGCAACACTTGTTACCATCACTTTTTTTCTGATATAATATTTTACTTTCATTTTTAAAGCAGAGTTTTTTTAGCTTCTCTTCCAGGCATAATGTACAACATTTGCTACTACAGCCGAGTGGTGGTCCGCTTTTTACTTTTTCCCATTTATCCTTCTTTCGGCAGTTGTAGTTGTTCTTGTTGTGTTCTTGTTGTGTTCTCATTGTGTTCTTATTGTGTTCTAATTGTGTTCTTATTGTGTTCTTATTGGGTTCTTGTTGTGTTCTTATTGTGTTCTTATTGTTTTCTTGTTGTGTTCTTAATGTGTTCTTATTGTGTTCTCATTGTGTTCTTATTGAGTTCTAATTGTGTTCTTATTGTGTTCTTATTGTGTTCTTGTTGTGTTCTTATTGTGTTCTTGTTGTGTTCTTATTGTGTTCTTATTGTGTTCTAATTGTGTTCTTATTGTGTTCTTATTGTGTTCTTATTGTGTTCTTGTTGTGTTCATATTGTGTTCTTGTTGTGTTCTTATTGTGTTCTTATTGTGTTCTAATTGTGTTCTTATTGTGTTCTTATTGGGTTCTTGTTGTGTTCTTATTGTGTTCTTATTGTGTTCTTGTTGTGTTCTTACTGTGTTCTTATTGTGTTCTAATTGTGTTCTTGTTGTGTTCTTATTGTGTTCTTGTTGTGTTCTCATTGTGTTCTTATTGTGTTCTAATTGTGTTCTTATTGTGTTCTTATTGGGTTCTTGTTGTGTTCTTATTGTGTTCTTATTGTGTTCTTGTTGTGTTCTTATTGTGTTCTTATTGTGTTCTAATTGTGTTCTTATTGTGTTCTTATTGGGTTCTTGTTGTGTTCTTATTGTGTTCTTATTGTGTTCTTGTTGTGTTCTTACTGTGTTCTTATTGTGTTCTAATTGTGTTCTTATTGTGTTCTTATTGTGTTCTTGTTGTGTTCTTATTGTGTTCTTGTTGTGTTCTTATTGTGTTCTTGTTGTGTTCTTATTGTGTTCTAATTGTGTTCTTATTGTGTTCTTATTGTGTTCTTGTTGTGTTCTTATTGTGTTCTTGTTGTGTTCTTGTTGTGTTCTTGTTGTGTTCTTGTGTTCTTATTGTGTTCTTATTGTGTTCTTGTTGTGTTCTTATTGTGTTCTTATTGTGTTCTTGTTAAATTGTTGTTTTTATATTGTGTTACAAACCAACAACACAGTACAAACAAATACAACTGCCGAAAGAGGTACAACTGTTCACTTGATAATAAATGTCTAACCAACAACATTATATGCAAAGCTACTATGACAATTAACATTAACCTTAACTATGAATTTCACAGTTGAGAAACTGCAGTAAACGGTAGAACTCTCCGATTTTTGGGGACTGTCTTGTCACACCCAAGCTGGTGAACGTTGTATAAAGGCAGTAACTGAAGAGTGTACTTCAGTGTGTGGACAAAATAATCGGAATGGATTTATTCGGCAACGTATTTCTCTAAATAAAAACATGACAAAATTTGAAGCAAATGACCATTTTTTTTAACTTAACCCATTTTAAACCAGTGTGCTCAGGTTTTAGAATATTAAATTAATTTACAAATCACAAGAATGTTTCTTTCAACCGGGCAATATTTGGAAGGTAATTTTATTGATGAATCAATATGTCCTCACTACCTATAAATAATAATGTTTTTATGCAATGATTTATACCCATTATTTTTTACAGTTTTTTATGTTGTCCTCAAATGAGGACACTTGGTTAAAATGGGTTATTACAAACGAGTAATATAAACGACTTTAAACAAGACTGAATAATCACAAAACATCATTCAACACAGAAAAATGCAAAAACAGCACAACACTATCAAAATATATATGAAATGAGAAAGAAAACAAAATTAACACCAAAATTAAATGGGAAATAGTAAAAAATAATAAACCGTCACGTGGCAAAACTTGCAAACGCGTTAAAATAGGTTTACATGTAAAATTTTCTTTCTTACGGATTTTAAGCATATAATCTCAACCAACTGTATACAATAACTTTCATGCGAGAACGAAAATAAGAGGCTCATCCCTTGTTCCCTGTTCAGGATGTGGTTTCCGGCTTTCTCTTTTCCAATCTTCTCATTTTTTTTTTTTTTTTCAATTGGAGTAGATAGATCTATCTATCGGCCAGTTCACACTCCACCCACGTCTATTGAACAGGTGAAGACGCTCATCCCTTATTCCCTGTTTAGGATGTGGTTTCCGGCTTTCTCTTTTCCAATCTTTTCACTTTGTTTGTTTTTTTTTCAATTGGAGTAGATAGATCTATCTATCGGCCAGTTCACACTCCATCCACGTCTATTGAACAGGTGAAGTGGCGCATCCCTTGTTCCCTGTTCAGGATGTGGTTTCCGGCTTTCTCTTTTCCAATCTTCTCATTTTGTTTTGTTTTTTTCAGTAGGAGTAGATAGATCTATCTATCGGCCAGTTCACTCTCCACCCACGTCTATTGAACAGGTGAAGAGGCTCATCCCTTGTTCCCTGTTCAGGATGTGGTTTCCGGCTTTCTCTTTTCCAATCTTCTCACTTTGTTTCTTTTTTTTTTCAATTGGAGTAGATAGATCTATCTATCGGCCAGTTCAAACTCCACCCACGTCTATTGAACAGGTGAAGACGCTCATCCCTTATTCCCTGTTTAGGATGTGGTTTCCGGCTTTATCTTTTCCAAAACGAAAAGAATCAACCAATCTCAAACAAAACCACTCCCACAAATATCACACCATAAACAAGAAAAAGACGGGACCTAACGGTAAAGTAAACCTGACGAGTGATAAAATCATAACGGTGTCCATATCAGACTTTGAAGTCGACATGAACTTGCTCAGTTAAAGTGATAAACTCTTTGTGCTTATCAACGCTATAACTCCTCCCTGATATCGAGCACTTTACAATAAAAAAAATCCTTACCAAAATATTTTTTATCAGTAAAACACCTGAAAAGGCAACAGCCGTGGCGCTGAACATTATCAGAATTAAACAATATATATACACACACACACACACACACACACACACACACACACACACACACACACACACTTATATATATATATATATATATATATATATTCACTACCGGCCATAATTATTAGGCAACCCCAGTTTAGTAAAGTAATGATATATTTCATACTATTTTTATTATTTATTGCCAAATGAAAATATAATGGTTCTTTGTTATTTCTTTACAAGGCAAGGAAGCAAAGATGAACTCGTCCCCGAATCACCCTAAATTTTCTTTCATTGATGAAACTGCAAGATAGGTAATTGTTAAATATTTATAAATTCATTTGATGCACATGTTATTGTGCAATATTAACAAAAGAACCGTTGTATTTTCATATAGAATTATCCACTTGGCAATAAATACGAGAGAATAAGATGGAATACATCATTTTTTTAAAACATTGGGGTGGCCTAATAATTATGGTTGCTAGTGTATATATATTGTATTTAAAATAGACGGATTCACTTATTTTATATTTAAAATAAATTATTAATATCATTGTTATATATTATGGCTTAAAGTATATATATATATATATATATATACTACGCTTTTTCTGAACTACATTAAAGATCTCCCCGATGTTATAAGATCCCAAGTAGGCATGTACGCCGATGACACCACCGTTTACTCTCGCCTCGACCAGATATCTGCTGAGGTTGACAAAGCGAATCTCGCCGCCGAGCTTGAGAAGAACCTCAAATCCCTGATGGAATGGGGAAAGAAATGGCTCGTAAAATTTAATGCTTCCAAGACGAAGCT
>JBBBDQ010001390.1:1205000-1252500 GCA_037127315.1 Ascarosepion bandense | reverse complement strand
GGGAGACGCCGGAATCTATCCTGCAATTATATAAATCCACCATCCGCCCATGTATTGAGTACTGCTGCCACATCTGGTCGGGTGCCCCTTCTATTCTCCTCGGGGTTCTTGACAAAATACAGCGAAGAATCTGTAAAGTGATTGATACCGACTTGGCTGACCGCCTGCAGTATCTCTCTCACCTGCGTGACGTGGCTTCCCTGTGTCTCTTCTATAAATATTTTATGGTTTCTGCTCTGACGAACTTAAATCACTGGTGCCCCCTAGATGTGAATTTACACGATATACTAGATTGGCAACTATGTCCCACCCTTTTACAGTGAAACCGATGAAATGTAACCGCAATTTCTACTCCAACAGCTTCTTTCCTCGCACTTCCCGCCTGTGGAATTCCCTACCGCATGCTTGCTTCCCCGACGGCTACAACCTCCAGGAGTTTAAATGTAAGGTCAATAGACACCTCCTAACACACTAACTCACACCCACTCTCTCCAACTCTCCCCCTATGTACATCCTAAGTCGTCTATCATCCTCCTTCTGACATTTCCTATACCCAATCCCTCTATGTAACCCCCTGCGCTATAGTGGCAGTGGAATGCCTTGCTTGGGGTGACTCGATTAAAAAAAAAAAAGAAGAAGGGAGTGTCAATATTGTCTGATGTGCTTATTGTCCCAAGCTCTTTCGGATTACCATTTTCAAGGTTTTTTTTAGCTATTTTTAAGGGGTTTTTGTTGTGAATTCTTGTTAATTTCTTTTCATGTTATTTGTGATGTCTAAAGGGATGTGCGTTGTGGTGCAGGGGATATCGACTTGGAACGAGAAATCGAGTAGCCGAGTTCAAATTCTAGTTGAATTCGTTGCATTCACTTACGCGCAAATACCCTTTGGAAAGGTATTAATCCGTCTCTTCTCTCCAATTATTGGTTAAATAAAAGAACAAATTGGGTTCTATAGCCTTGGCTGGCAACCAGTCTACTGCAGAACGTAATGGCAACCTACTGCGGTATAATCTTCTGCTCAGTCATGTCTCTTTTACGTATGGCACTTAAGTGACTGACTGATGTCTAAGTAATAGTAGCGTCTATTTCGAAACTCTCGAATTGAGCGTGTCTGGGAGAAAAAAAAACAAACTTTCAACACACCATTGTTGAATAAGGTGCGATTTATTCTGGCTTACAGTTGTTTTATGTAATGAGCATCTCTCAGCGATATGTCTTCTGATATGGGACTTATGTCGAAAGTTAGTGTTATCTTCCTGCCCAGTTAACCTATTCATTGTTGTAAATTGTACTCAGCTGATTGCCTTTTGATGGCACTATGGTCAGATAAGTAACACGTGAAGCGTCCTCTCAAGGGAGTAGTCGTATGAACGATATAGTTATTTGATTTATGACGAGAAACAGTTTTGTAAATTCATATACTATATTGGTCATCTTTAGTTTAAAATCGATAGAGTTATTTTGGTTAGTGATAACGAAGTTAGGCTTTTTTTATTTTCTGTAATATATTATAAATTTGTCATGTTTTTTTTTTTTACTTCAGAAATATGTTGTTTAATAATCATATAATTCCCTTCCGTTTACTTGTTTCCCCGACAGCTACAATCTCCAAGAATTTAAATGTAAAGTCAATAGTAATCTCCTATCTCACTGACTTGCATCTTCTCTCTCTCTCTCCTGCTTCTTTCTCCGTCCACTTTAACCTAATCAGTATTCTCATTATTCTCTTACCCTCTTCCTTTCACCCACTGTAACCTATCCCTCTTTCTCGTCACATTCGAGCTACAAGACTGGTAACAAGGTTCCACCCTTTCACAGTGAAACTGATAAAATGCAAACGCAATTTCTAATCTAATAGCTTTTATTCTCTTACTTCCGCCTGTGGATTTCCCTTCCGTTTACTTGCTTCCCCGACATCTACAAACTCCAAGAATTTAAATGTAAAGTCAATATTCATCTCCTATCTCATTGACTTGCATCCTATCTCTCTCTCTCTCTCTCTCTCTCATGCTCCTTTCTCCGTTCACTTTTTTTTAATCGTTTACACCCCAAACAACGCGGTAACGCCACTAGTGCCCCTCTACCTTTCTCCTATTAATATCTACTTTTAAAGAAATAAGGATACTTAGACTAACTTAACCCCCAATTTTTCCTGCATGTGTATATATTTTTCCCCGCACCTAAAATATTCTTTTAAAAAATTTCTAATAAATTTTTTAATTTTTATAAATTTTATTTTATTTTAATTTAAATCAAGGTTTATAATTATTTAAATTAATTTAATTAGATTTAAATAAATTATATGTCAGTTTTTCCCACAAATAAATTTTTTATAAAAATCTTTTTTCTAATAATTTCATTTCCATTTAAAAACGCTAGTTTTGTTAACACGTCACTAGCGTCTCTACGTGAATGAAATTTTTCTTTTCTTTATTTTTCTTCCTTTTCTTTTTCCCTTTTCTTTGTCCTTTTGTTTTAACCCTCCCCTCCCATTCAAACACCACTTCCTTTCATTCCTTTTCCCCTTTTCAGAGCTAGAGATAGCCAAATTTTTAAATTTTTCACTTACAATTCAATTTAAAAGTAATGTTGTCAAAAATCTAAAAATAGCCATTGATTGCTACCTACATATTAATACCACCTATCCGGTTATTTTTTCTATGACGTAAATGTTTTGAAATTTTTGAATTTCCGCCGGTAATGTGCGATGTGCGTTGTGGTGCATTGGATATCAGCTTGGAACGAGAAATCGGGGAGCCGAGTTCGAATTCCAGCTGAATTCACTGCATTCACTTACGCGCAAATACCCTTGGGTAAAGGTATTAATCCGTCTATTCCTTCCAGTTATGGGTTAAATAACAGGACAGATTGGGTTCTATAGCCTTGTTCGGCAACCAGTCTACCGCAGAAAGCAATGGCAACCTACTGCGGGATAATCTTCTGCTCAGTCAGTCATGTCTCTTTCGAGACATGATCGCCCAAGCGTGTATCACGTATGGCACTTAACTGACTGACTGAATATAATAGTTGGAATAATGATTAAGGCTTATATTGGTCATAAAGTGGGGGATCAGTTTATTACTTCATAACAATAGGAAACCGATCCCCCACTAATTACTACATAATAATATAATAGATTTCTTTTCCCTTTAGCTATGAGTCAAATAACAGGACAGATTGGGTTCTATAGCCTTGGTCGGCAACCAGTCTACCGCAGAAAGCAATGGCAACCTACTGCGGGATAATCTTCTGCTCAGTCAGTCATGTCTCTTTCGAGACATGATCGCCCAAAGCGTGTATCACGTATGGCACTCAACTGACTGATCCGGTTATTTTTTTCTGTGACGTAATTTTTTTGAAATTTTTGAACTTCCGCCGGTAATATCTTATTTTATTTTGAGTATAATTTGCCGATGATGCGTGAAATCTCTCTTAGGGATTTCATGTAGAAATGATCATACAACGGTTTTGAATTTCGAAATTTATTGTATATATATATATGTCAAAAGTTCAAAACAGAACAGACTTAGAGAGTTTATTATAAAATTTGATCCTGATTTCCTGTTTGAAAATTGGTTAAATACTATAAAACTTTTAACAGACAGAAATTCAGAAATTACTGTTCGGATTTAACAAATGTTTGCATGTCTACTGAATCTCCTCTTTCTCTCCTCAACCCATTCTCTCCCCACATCTCTCTCCCCTCATCCTACACTCATCTCTCTCGCCTCATCCTTGTCTCCCCTCATCTATCTCACCTCATTCCACTCACTTCCCTGTTCTTCCTCACCTCTTCTTTCTCTCTCCCCTCTCTCTCACCTCATACCACGCTCTTCCCCCATCTTCCTCATTCCACTTTTTTACTCTCCCCTCTCTCTCACCTCATTCTACTCTCTTCCCTCATTTTCCTCTCGTCTTCCTTTTACTCTTCCCTCTCTCTCACCTCAGACCACTCTCTTCCCTCATCTTCCTCATTCCACTTTTTTACTCTCCCCTCTCTCTCACCTCATTCTAGTCTCTTCCCTCATTTTCCTCTCGTCTTCCTTTTACTCTTCCCTCTCTCTCACCTCATACCACGCTCTTCCCCCATCTTCCTCATTCCACTTTTTTACTCTCCCCTCTCTCTCACCTCATTCTAGTCTCTTCCCTCATTTTCCTCTCGTCTTCCTTTTACTCTTCCCTCTCTCTCACCTCAGACCACTCTCTTCCCTCATCTTCCTCTCGTCTTCCTTTTACTCTTCCCTCTCTCTCTCACCTCATACCACTCTCTCTTCTCATCGCTCTCACCTCATCCATTCTATCTTCCATCGTCTTTCTCTCTCTCTCTCTCCTCATCTCCTCTGTCTTTTCTCATCTCTCTATTATCTCGTTCCACTCTCTCCCATTATCTCTCTCCTCATCCTACTCTCCTGCCTCATCTCACTTCCCACATCCCTCACTCTCCCCTCATCTTTCTTTCTCGTCTCTTTCTTTCTCTTGTCATTTCTCACACTCTTTTTTTGCACATTCATAGGATAATTTTAATCCATCTTTACGACTAAAATCCTCACAAAATAAAATGATGATCAGAAGAATATGTAGTGCCAATTGCTTAACTGATTTGCTTCTGTTCGTCTTCAAAATGCACTACTTTTAGCTTTCTTTTTTTCACTAACTTTCATTCTTTTCTTTCTTTCCCAAACTTTATATTTCTTTCTTTCTTTCTCTTTTTGTTTCATTTTCATTCCTTGAATCTTCGTATCTGTTTTATATCCCTTTTCTTTATTTCTTTTTTCTTTCACTAATTTTTATTCTTTTTCTTTCTTTCTTTCTTTCTTTCTTTCTTAAACTTTATATTTCTTTTTTTCTCTTTTTGTTTCATTTTCATTCACAATTCTTGAATCTTCGTATCCGTTTTATATCCCTTTTTCTTCTTTTTTTCTTTCACTAATTTTTATTCTTTTTCTTTCTTTCTTTCTTTCTTTCTTTAACTTTATATTTTTTTATTTGCAACTTCGTATCTGTTTTATATCCCTTTTTCCTTATTTCTTCTTTATGTCACTATTTTTTTCATTCTTTCACTAATTTTGTTTTCTTTCTTTCTTTCTTTCTTTCTTTCTTAAACTTCATATTTCTTTCTTTCTCTTTTTGTTTCATTTTCATTCTTTGAATCTTCGTATCTATTTTATATCCCATTTTCCTTCTTTCTTTTTTCTTTCATAATTTTCAGTATTTCCTTCATTGTTCAATTCATCCCTTCATTCATGCCTGATTATCTTTCGTTTCTTTTTAATACGTATTTGTTCTTTCTTTCTTCGTTTCTTTCTTTCTTTGCATTATTTCCTTCTGTCTTAATTTTTTTCATTCATGCTAGTGTTTCATTCTTTCATTCCGTTTAATTTTCTTTTTCTTTATCGTAGTGGTAAATTTTCTTTCACTCATGTCTTTCTTTCTTTCTTTCTTTCTTTCTTTCTTTCTTTCTTTCTTACAGGCATATATATTTGCCATCGCTTCCCGCCACACGAAGTTTTTTTCCTACTACCGACGCCATTTTCAGCAAATTACAGCCATTTATATCCGAGTGCCAATTTCTCATTTGCTCCCCTTTCCTGACCCCAGTGACAGAAGGTCACGTGACAGTCGGGTTGTGGACCTCTACTCAATCACCAGAAAGGCATCCAACATTTTGGAATTTTGGTTTATGTTGGCTTGGATGACCCAAGCGAGGGGCCTGGACATTGTCCATGGAGCAAGGCCGACACCCGCGTGGCAGAAGCATGTGACCGCTTTACTCTTAGGGTTTGACGTGGTCAGTGGGTGTGCAGCTAATGTTGTTGATATTGAGCTAAGTGGAGAGGGAAGGTCAATGTGAAGCCCTTATGTGTCTAGAGACTAGAAGAAGAAGAAGAAGAAGAAGAAGAAGAAGAAGAAAAATACTTTCTATATTTGTCTCTGTTTCTCCTCACACTCTGCCCATACACAATCTGCACGCAAAAAAGTTCAACCAAGAAAGAGACTATTGCCATTCGGCGTTGATCCCAGTGTCTATTTTTATATTTTCATTAGCTCTATTTAAGATATTCAGCACTTTAAGCCCTGAATATAACGCACATTTTACCAATATCTCTTATCTCACGCACATACATTTTTTTATGAAACTTCTTTCTCACTTATCTATCTATCTATCTATCTATCTATCTATCTATCTATCTATCTATCTATCTATCTATCTATCTATCTATCTATCTATCTATCTATCTATCTATCTATCTATCTATCTATCTATCTATCTAAGGGCACTTAGGCGTGGTGTAATGGTTAGCAAGCTTGTCTCACTAGAACCTGTTACAACCGAGTTGTGAGTTCAGTTCTCACTGGTACCTCGTACTCTCGGCCTTGTGCTACTTCTAAGCGGCGCTTAGAGGATCAACTATGTATCTATTCAACTATTTCACTTTCTGTCTATCTTGATGTTATTCTAGATGCTTTCAACGTTGAATGGAATTTCTTAGAAAATTTCTGACGATGTTGTGTCGGACCTTGACAAAAAATAAATAATTGAAACAAGTGTTTAGGTCTGATGCTCGAAAAATGTTTCACTGCGCCTTGCGAGATAATTTTTTCTCGCCAGCTTTCGCCTTGCACATTTATAGATCATCCATTCGTCAGTGCATTTAATATTGCTGCCATATCTGGCCTGATTCTCCTGCTATCTCTCTCAAAATTCTCAACAGAATCCGAAAAATTGTCTGCAATGTTGTTTTCCTTGCCCTGGCATCTCAGCTTCACTCACTTCCCTACTGCCGCCCTGTCGTTTCTAAAAATATTTTTACGGCAATTATTGTGATGAAGTTCCCTCCTTGGCACCCTGACCGGTAATTAGGATTCATCGTTTTACTATCGAAACAACCTTTTATTTAAAATAGTTTATTTTCTCGCATTTCTTGCATGTGGAACTCTTTTTCCATCTCTTGCTTTTATAGTGGGGTATCGCTTATTTCTTTTCTAGTTGTAGTAGGATTCCGTAGCAGGTTAACGGAATTTGGCCTTGTGAGAAGATAGCCCACTATAACTCATAAAATGATTATAAATTCAAGAAAGACAATTAGAGTATAAAATGACATTTATACATATATACATTTCAATTAATGTTTTACAAATAAAGTAATGCTTCAAATATGGTCAGTAGGTCAGCAAGTTGGTTTGTGGAATGTCTTAGAAAAGGTCAGTTAGTACTTTGAGAACAGGGGATGAAGAAAGAGGCAAACATAGTAGCCGCTCGACTTAGGTCAAGGAAGAAACTAATTACACTCTTCTCCTCTGTCTGTGCCTGTCTGTCTGGGTGCCTTTTGTCACGGCCTTTTATATTTTCCTTCTGGATCAAAACGCTGGTCGTTTCGGATTTCATCTTTGTATTTGGTTCCGGGCTTCTCATTGGCTGATAAATATAAATGGTAATTTAATATTTGATTAATTTTTATTTTTCAACCGGAACATCTGCTAGGAGCCACTTGCGCACGACGACTTTTTATTCATTAGCTTTAAGGTCGGCATAGAGCCAACATCCGGTTTGCTCGCTTTTGCTCGGTCGGTGGTATCACCACAGTTCCCTACCATCTTCAAAAATTTAAATGCAACTTTGAATGCCATCTTCAATCTTCCTGATACTGTTATTTTCCTGACTTTTTTCTTGCTAAAGAGTCTCTTTCAATCTCACTAACCTCTTAAGTCTTAGTGGCTTTATCGCCTTGCTTGGGATGAAATGATGAAAATAATATTTTCTACCTTCAAAATTGCATCATTATTTTCTGTGCCATCTAATACTTGCGTTTCAGACTTGTAGATTGAAAGAGATTAACTTAATTATGACATTGTAGCTATAATTCTATTATCGTAGAAAGAAAGAAGACAAAAAGGAGAAAAAAAGGAGAAAAAAATAAATGATAGATAAAAATATTGAAATAACCAAAATGCAGAAGGAACAGACGATAAAGTAAAACAAAAATCGAAAAATCAAAAATCAAAAAAGTTTCGCCATCTTTGCCATTTTAAATTCGCCATCTTGGCTACGAACGTTAGTTCTGAAAGCCATTTTTGTCTTGTGGTTAAATATTTTCGTTGGAAAATCGAATTAAAGTTTAATTAGGCGCGTTGTTTCAATTGACAACCACAGCACGACGCACAGACAGTAAACACAACATTTTATTGGTGGGGTGGGGTTCACTAAAGAACTGAAGATTTGTAGACGCCAGCAAACTTTTGTTACTTTTTGACATTTAACTGAGATTCTGATTCGCCAATCCTCCAAGCAGTGAAGTTGAGCCTGCCCAGAAAATCAGCATTAAAAAAACTTTGGTATCTTCCCTGAACTCGAACACTGATGCCAAAGTAAAATACCCAACGACTTTGACAAAGGTTTGTTTAGTTTCAATATTTACCAAAGGTCAAAATATTTATTGCTTTATAAGCGTCAACATCATCATTATCATCAGTTCCATGACCAGCCGCGGTCGTAGGGTTGCAGCGTAGTTAGACAGCTGACTAGTTCACTCCACATATGTGGCTTGAAAGCCGAAGAGTTATTCAATAATGTCTAGCGTGTCTTGGGCATTTACACCTAACAGAGACCATCCCTCTACAGGTGAAATCATAGCTGATGACCACCAACTAAAAATAGTGTCACAGATACGTGGTCGTTGATTTCACCGGGAGGAGGAAGGTTGGAAACCGTTCGTCATGGACTAGGAAACTTTCTAGTTAGCGATAGCGTGACTTCATCCTCTATAAAGCCCAGTCTACCCAATTTGTTAAGCCGTAAATCCTGAAGAGGTTCATCTGCACTTTCCTAGATTTTATTTTTTAATCCTGTTGTATTCTCTCATCGCTAGAAAAGCCTGGTGACGGAACCAGTTCAGTCACCGATGAAACTTCCATGCGGTAGGTACTACTTAGTTACATGATACCAGTAGTATGCATAGACTGTCCTTATATACTTTATAAGTATACGTTCAAATTTAGTGATTTGCTTTATTACGGTTTATCAACCCTTTCTAGGTTATTTAAAGCCAAAACATATTTTGAATTGTAAGAATAATACAATTCTTGCATGTGAATGAAAAAAGTATGTAAATAACAGTCATTTTTTTCGGAAAAAACCTAGTATTTAACCCATAGCTAGAAGAAAAAGTGGAATAATACTTTTCTCGATTTTTATTTTTAATTTTTTATTTAGTCTGGGTATTTAGACTATTTACAAAAACCTCCAAAAATGCGGTATGAATTATTCGGGTTATGGATTGATACTCTTTAGTTTTTAAATGAAATAATATTAGTAGGATGGAAAGTAATTAATCACCCTAAAGGCCATGTATTATTATTAAGAATACACCTATAAGTGCTGAATCTAGGTGCGTCGTCAGTGTTGTTGCTCGTATCTAATCTTTAGTTTTTAAATGAAATAATATTTAACAAAAATTGCTTAAAAACAAGTTAAAAGGTTAAAAATATCAATTTAAGAGTCGTCTCAAATGAAGTCACGAAATGAATCCCGATATGTACTCTGGGAACAGAAAGAAGTCTTTTGAATAGAACGCTCCTTTCTGGTAGACGAATAAAAAAATACTTACAGATACTACAGTGTGATCCGAATTTCAAAGAGGACAATATTGATGCTCGACAAGATGGGAGGGAAGAAAGAAATTAAGTAATGAAGAATGTTGATCATATTTACTAGAAAAATGTGTTGAAGAATCCACTATTTAATTGAAGAATCCACTATTTAATTGAAGAATCCACTATTTAATTGAAGAACCCACTATTTAATTGAAGAATCCACTATTTAATTGAAAGACTGAGCAAGGAAAATATTGGGAGTCAGAATATTGGCAAAATCAGTATCATTAGAATGCTTACACCACTTGATATGATGAACATTAAAATCACAAAACAAAAGATCCTTGCAGATATCTATCTAAATAGATAGATAGATAGATAGCTAGATACATAGATAGATAGATAGATAGAGAGAGAGAGAGAGAGAGAGACAGAGAGAGAGAGAGAGTCATTTCTGTATTATTAGAAAGTTTGTTTAATTTTAGGAAAATATTGGGAGTCAGAATATTGGCAAAATCAGTATCATTAGAATGCTTACACCACTTGATATGATGAACATTAAAATCACAAAACAAAAGATCCTTGCAGATATCTATCTAAATAGATAGATAGATAGATAGATAGATAGATAGAGAGAGAGAGAGAGAGAGAGAGAGAGAGAGAGAGAGAGTCATTTTTGTATTATCAGAAAGTTTCAATATTTACCAAATATATTTAATATATTGCAGTCTTGAGAAAAGAACGATGAAGAAAACAGTCGGGAAAAATTGTCATGGTGTGGGGAACAACTCTTTTTTTCAGTTCACTGTGTACGCTGCCATTGTCGGGCAAAAACCAGTGTTAGTGTCGTCCAAGTTTATTCTTAACTGCCGCGTATAATTAGTAGTTAGGATCATATATTCGTCATCACAATCCGAACATGATTCAATCTAACAGACCAATTCTGCTCGTAATGTTTGCATGAATTCCCGGCCAATGATAATTTCTCTGTTTCTGATTTCCAATGCATTCCTATAGCGAAATGAGTAACAATGCATTTGGTAAAAACTAGATAGGGGGAGAGTAAAGAGAAATGGACGAACCAGTTAAGGATGGAAATACAGGTGTGATGACAGTTGCAAA
Organism: Ascarosepion bandense; assembly: GCA_037127315.1. Classification (NCBI taxonomy): domain Eukaryota; kingdom Metazoa; phylum Mollusca; class Cephalopoda; order Sepiida; family Sepiidae; genus Ascarosepion; species Ascarosepion bandense. The sequence continues at coordinate 1,241,787 of JBBBDQ010001390.1, read as the reverse complement.
GATGGAGAGAAAGGAAAAGATATGCAGGGTGGTGTAGAAAAAACTAGAGTCAAGTGGTTAAGAGATCGGTGTTGACATTGCATTTAAATTCCTGGAAGTTGTAACCGTCAGGAAAGCAAGAATATGGAAGGGAGTTCCACAGGCGGGAAGTGCGGGAAAAGAAGCTGTGGAGTAGAATTGTCGTCTGCATTTGGTTGATCTAACTGTGAATGGAGGGGACCCAGTTGCCAGTCTGGTTTCACGAATAAACACCAGTTGCAAGGGCATCAGTGACTTAAGTTACTTGGAGCAGAAGCCATGAAAATATTTATAGAACAGACAGAGGGAAGCCACATCGGTGAGAAAGTGGCTGGAGCCGAACCGCCAAGTCGATACCTATCACATTACTGATTCTCCTTTGGAGCCTGTCGCGAACACTGAGACGAACAGCGGGGGCACCTGACCATATATGACAGCAGTATTCCATGCACAGACGAATCGTTGATTTAACAGAAGATGGAAAATGCGACTATGAAATCCGAAAGCAGACTGGAATAGCAAACAAAAGATGTACTCTGAAAACTAAGCGAAGTAAGAAGAAACAGGAAACAAAGAAATCAACGAAGGTTATGAAGTATTTTATACATTTTTAAAAGATTATAGCCTAAGAAAAGATAATAGAAAGGCAATCAGTCAGTTAAGTGCCATACGTGATACACGCTTTGGGCGATCATGTCTGGAAAGAGACATGACTGGCTGGGCAGATTATCCCGCAGTAGGTTGCCATTGCTTTCTGCGGTAGACTGGTTGCTAGCCAAGGCTATGAACAGCGGGGGCGCCTAACCATATATGACAGCAGTATTTCATACACCGACGGATGGCTGAAAGAAAAAAGGAAATAATGAAGAAAGAAATGAAGGAGGAAAATAAAAATGAAGAAAGAAATGAAAGAAGAAGGAAATGAAAGAAAAATGAAAGAGTAGAAAGGAAAGGGGTGTATGACTGGTTAAATGAATGAAAGAAAGAATGATGGTAGGAAAAATGAATGAAAGTAAATTAACGAATGAAAAAAGAAAGGAATACATGAAGGGCAGATTTAGTGAAAGAAAAAAGGAAAGATAGAAAGAAAGGAGATGGGTTCAAGTCAGGAAAATAGAAATCAAAGAAAAAATGGTTAAATAAAAAAGGAAATGATTGAATGAATGAAAAAAAGGACGGAATAAAAAAGAAAAAAAATGAATAAAGAAAGAAATGATGGAATGAATAGTGGAACGAAGAAAGAAAGAAATGAATAAATGAAGGCCAAAGAAAAGAATGAAAAACAGAAAGAAAGTCTATGCATTGGAAATTAAAAGAATATTGTCGAAGAAAACAAGGCTTAAGCAAACGCACTCAAGTTAATACTTGCCTTCTAAAGAAAAATCACCTCACATTAGCAACACCAGAACCCCCCCCCAACCCCCCCCCCACACAAAAAAGGTGGAAAAGAAGAACTTTTATCCGACAACTGATAAGAATGAAACCATTTTTGAGGCAAGAAAAAAAAAATTATAAAAAAAGCACGCAAACGTTTTTGTTTCTTAACAAAATCGCTTATATGTTTAAAAGAAAAGGCAGACAACTTAATTCCAGCAAATAAAAAAATAAAATAATATAATTTAAAAAAATAAAAATACGACAAGCATAAAAGAAAGAACAAAAAATAAAAGGAGAAAAAACATGGCGGACAAGACTAACATCGACTTCTTTGCCTATGGAATAAAAACCGGAAACAGCAATCACATGATTGCTCTTCCGGCGTCGCCAAGCCAATATTTTGGACGGATAAGAAAATAAAATGTCTTCTTTTATTGCTCTGCTTAAAATTAACGAGATTATCGCTCCTAGTTCGAGGGAGTTGAATTAAGGTCTAACATAAAATGAATGACGGGTAACGCTGGAAAAGTGCACTAGAGACATACAATCAAAATACACTGACATAGACTATATATATATATATATATATATATATATATATATATATATATATATAAAGAGAGAGAGAGAGGAGAGGAAGATTCGCACGTTTGTGTTTGTATATATATATATATATATATATATATATATATATATATACTAGAATAGACGATACCGAAAATTTATAATTCGGTGTATTTTTACCTTTCATGCAATAATTCCTCTTGTGATGTTATACGTTTTAGAAACTTTTTCTTGAAATCTACTTGACTTACCCATCTATGTACGAGGTGGGGAGCACTTAGACGTGTATAACTTATTGCACTAGATAAATTACCACTGAACAGTGAGTTCAATCCTTGCTGGTTGCCCCATATTTTCGCCCTTGTACAACATCCAAGCTAAGCTAAAATCATGTACGTACGAAAGGCGTTGAAAGTTTCTTCGCTTGACTTAATTTCCAAGATCGGAAAAAAACGAACAAATATAAGCGTAGCTTAGATGTGGCACAAGGCCGAAAGTATGGAGCACCAACTGAGGAACGAACTGATTACTCAACTGTAATGGTTCTAGCAAGATAAGCTTGATAAAGATTAGACCACCACAAAGTGACCAAAAGTGACTGTTTATTTAAATCACTCATTAATGGAACGAAGAGAATGTTTCGCATCTCTATCTCTCTCTCTCTCTCTCTCTCTCTCTCTCTCTATCTATCTATTTCAATATGTTCATTATCTATCTGTCAATCTATCGATCTATCTATCTCAGTATGTTCATTATCTATCTATCTATCTATCTATCTATCTATCTATCTATCTATCTATCTATCTATCTATCTATCTATCTATCTCAGTCTGTTCATATCTATCTATCTCAGTCTGTTCATATCTATCTATCTCAGTCTGTTCATATCTATCTATCTATCTATCTATCTATCTATCTATCTATTTCAATATGTTCATTATCTATCTGTCAATCTATCGATCTATCTATCTCAGTATGTTCATTATCTATCTATCTATCTATCTATCTATCTATCTATCTATCTATCTATCTATCTCAGTCTGTTCATATCTATCTATCTATCTATCTATCTATCTATCTATCTATCTATCTCAGTCTGTTCATATCTATCTATCTCAGTCTGTTCATATCTATCTATCTATCTATCTATCTATCTATCTATCTATCTATCTATCTATCTATCTATCTCAGTCTGTTCATATCTATCTATCTCAGTCTGTTCATATCTATCTATCTATCTATCTATCTATCTATCTATCTATCTATCTATCTAGTCTGTTCTATCTATCTATCTATCTATCTATCTATCTATCTATCTATCTATCTATCTATCTATCTATTTCAATATGTTCATTATCTATCTATCTATCTATCTATCTATCTATCTATCTATCTATCTCAGTCTGTTCATATCTATCTATCTATCTATCTATCTATCTATCTATCTATCTATCTCAGTCTGTTCATATCTATCTATCTATCTATCTATCTATCTATCTATCTATCTATCTATCTCAGTCTGTTCATATCTATCTATCTATCTATTTCAATATGTTCATTATCTATCTGTCAATCTATCGATCTATCTATCTCAGTATGTTCATTATCTATCTATCTATCTATCTATCTATCTATCTATATCTATCTATCTATCTATTTCGGTCTGTTTATATCTATCTATCTATCTATCTATCTATCTATCTATCTATCTATCTATCTCAGTCTGTTCATATCTATCTATCTATCTATCTATCTATCTATCTATCTATCTATCTCTAACTCAGTCTGTTCATATCTATCTATCTATCTATCTATCTATATATGTAGATCACTTTGCTCTCTCTCTCTCTCTCTCTCTCTCTCTCTCTCACACACACACACACACACACATATATATATATATATATATATATATCTGTCTGCATATATCTCAGTCTGTTTTTTTTAGGTATGACGGTAAACTGCATCCGGCAGCAAAGCCTCTGATTGGGAGGCTGTGAGGAGCATGGAACCACCTCTTAATTGTTGTTGTCCCAGGTTCACCCTGATCCGGAGTGCTAGCTCCTGATAGGGTCCCAGCTATTGGTAAATCGTTAACCCTCAAACTGGAGTCAAAATATAGACTTTTTAGAAATATAATCATACAAATAAACGTTTTTAGAAAAATATACTTTTTGAAGGAACAAAATTATTAACATAGCACAGTTTTGAAGAAAAAGATATTACTAATAGCAATACATTTTTGAATACAAAACTAGATGACATTTTCAGTTTTCTAAAATGACAAAAAAATTTTAAAAAATTCATCAAAATCTAACTAAATCAACCTTCTTAATATAACCGAACATTAAAAATACCTTATGATCCCACTTTATGGCATTATAAATCCCACATAAGTTGATATACCGTGAAGCAAAACTCAAACTACAGTCTGTTCATATCTATTTATCTTAACTGGTTGGGGTGCAAGAGTTAGCAAGCTACATTTAAGGCTGTGTTACACGTTCCTCATGATATACCGCTTATTTTTTAGCTTTGTGCAAAACCAAAGTTAAGATTAAAAAGCCCCTAAAGGCATTTGTATAAAAATGCCTTTAGTAGCTGCAAATTTATTACTGAATGTTTTAAAAATTTAATTGGTGCAAATCATTCAAGAAAAATTCGTCTAAAACTTTCTGAAAATAACTTCAAAAAGTGAATTTAAAAGTCATGGAATTAATTGAAATTCTATGGTCATATCATTTGGAAACACCGGTTCTCGTACTATCACCAAAGTTAAGCAACATTGAGTCTGGTTAGTACTTAGATGGGTGACCAGATGTACTGTAAGCGTGGATGAACGAGTGGTGTAATCGATAATGGCTTGGAAATCAAAAACCGACATTTCAATTCCAGTCGGGTTCGTTATATTCACTTACGCGCAAATGCCCTTTGAAAATGAATGACTACACGTATTCTTCCCCCAGCTATGGGTTAATTAGTAGGACATATTAGTAAATCATTATCACCTCCAAATACCTCTTACAATCAAAGAATATTTGGGATCTAACAGACCTAAGTTCAGAAATGATATTTCCGCTATACAGTTTTGTAATAAAATAAAAGCAATCTAAAATCTGACACATTTTACGTTGATAAAAGCCCCTTGTAAGGTGTGAGCTGTACTTGTGAAGACAATATTTATATTTATTTCAGACACGGGCTACCAAGAATCCCATCAATGAGTGTATCTTAACCGTTTTTAATTAAAGCAAGGGTTTCAATCACAACTGGAATTATTGATGTCCTTATTTGCTAATTTCTTTCAGATTTCCACTTCAAGATTCTTGTATTTTAAGAGTTTCAAAGACACATTATAGTCTGTGGAATCTGCCATATCAAGAAGAAAGGACATTTTGCTTTTGGGTTCTTTGTTCGATATGTTTGGTCGATTAGCTTTGATTGTTCGGTCCGTGAGTTTTGTAAAGTCCCATAAAATCGTTACAGGTCCTACGTCTTTAATTGGGTCTGGTTGGTGTTCGTACCAATTCCATGCTGTTTCCATTACGTAAAAGTCGCAGAGTTTTATATTCAATGGATGCCAATACCGTACAGATGGTCAATTGTTTCTGGATATTTACCACAGAACATGCATTTCGGATTGAAGAAGTAAAATTTTAAAATCGTAAATGTTTACAAATTTCCATACCGGAAGAAGTCCACAAACATATCCATACAGTCAGTTAAGTGCCATACGTGATACACGCTTGGGCGATCATGTCTCGAAAGAGACATGACTGACTGGGCACAAGATTATCCCGCAGTAGGTTGCCATTGCTTTCTGCGGTAGACTGGTTGCCGACCAAGTCTGTCCTGCTATTTAACCCATAACTGGAAGGAAAAGACGGATTAATACCTTTCCCAAGGGTATTTGCGCGTAAGTGAATACAATGGATTCACCTGGAATTCGAACTCGGCTCCACGATTTCTCGTTCCGAGCCGATATCCATACACAGGAATTAAAAAAAATATATTTGAATTAATAAATTTTAGTTTTTGATCGTTGCTGATGAAGCGAGAATTTTCTCGTTGAAATGGCTATTCGACGAATGTAAATTTCGGAATTTTTTACATACTATATATATTTGGCTATGTAAATAGATAATACTATTTAAATCGAGCACTCCACCTTGATCAATTTTAATATTGATGTTATTAATATCTGGTTTTTAGTATTTTACTTTTTGCTCATCCTTTTTGGATTTAATGTATATATATATATATATATATTTCAAACATACGCACCGTAATGGGGGCGCTAGAGAGTGTCGTCAGTGATGTCATCGCGAGTATCACTAGGGGGTTTCGGGTCTTTCAACATCATACCCCCCTCACCGCGCCGACCCGACCAGAGATGATCAGCCTCCGGCCCACGCGCTTTCAGACACTGGAAAATTACGTTTAGGCCCGGTACGAAGCCCTGCAAATGCTTCCGATTGGCGACAGTCAGAGCAACTTTCCATTTAGAGACGAACCGCACATGAGCTCGTCCGAAACATTAATTTAGACGCAGAATTTCGGGGAATTTTAGCTAACAATATGGAATCCAGACACTCTCTCTTTTGATCCATAACCAATTAGCTGTTCTTTCTGCTGTTTTGGTTATGGACTTGAGTGCTTTTCTTTTTTTTACTCCCACTATCCCAATATCTGTTAAGGCTTTGCATAAGGACCTTGCTGCAAATCCTCTAGTCCCCACTTCTATAGGAGTGCAGCTAGCCCTCCAGCCTTTAACCCTGCAACTCTCCAGCAGTTCGTTATATTTTAACTTCTTCCTTTCATGAGCTTCCTCTGCGTTTTCTTCCCAGGAGACCGTCAGTTCCCATAAGACTGATACATATATATATATATTGAAAATAGAGATAGGGTTGTTACAACGAGAGAATTTTGCTAAAGGTGAACGTTTTGTTTAAAGTGTAGATTTATTTTTATGATTATTACTTGCCTTTTGTATAATACATTAAGAGTCCATAATGCTATTTTTGTCACTACACTTGTTTCGAGTTGACTTCTTCAGACGAATAAATTTGTAACCTTACATATCGTGATCCGTTTGTCTTTCTGACGACCGAACACACTGTATATATAGATAAGTGGTCGGTGAGCAGGTCAGAAAGTTCATATGCATGCGTGTTCGTTTGTTGGCTATTTTCACACTGGCCTGTTAGATTTTTTCAGTTTCAAGAATCATTCACTTTTCATGGTTAGTTATGTTTCTGCATATTACGAGCTAGCTTACAGGGCTTCAAGATTACAAAATGTCTCACCAATAACGCCCGGTTCACACTCCACCCACGTCTATTGAACAGGTGCAGAGGCTCATCCTTTGTTTCCCTGTATAGGATGTGGTTTCTGGTTTTCTCTTTTCCAATCTTTTCACTTTTCTTCTTTTTTTTCAGTTGGAGTAGATAGCCTAAACTATCGCCCGGTTCACACTCCACCCACGTCTATTGAACAGGTGTAGAGGCTCATCCTTTGTTCCCTGTTTACGATGTGGTTTCCGGTTTTCTCTTTTCCAATCTTTTCACTTTTTTCTTTTTTTTTTTTTCAATTGGAGTAGATAGCCTAAACTATCGCCCGGTTCACACTCCACCAACGTCTATTGAACAGGTGTAGAGGCTCATCCCTTGTTCCCTGTTTAGGATGTAGTTTCCGGCTTTCTCTCTTCTTATCTTTTTACTCTTACGTAGCCCACTGCACATCAGTGGCGTTACCGCCTTGCTCGGGGTGAGATGATTAAAAAAAAAAAAAATTGCCCAGAATTGTTTTTATACTGACTTGCGAAATTTCTTCAAAATTGTTTTCAGCGATTTTGATTTAATTCTGTGTGCGTACAATTCTACTTTTTAGTGATAAGAAATATAATACGAGTCATCATGTCCTGTTTGTTGTTTTCTAATCCAGAATTACTGTTTTTTTTTCTCAATGGCTAGCTAATTATTTTTTTAGAGCGCGTTTGAATTTAGTGTGTCTTAGTTTTTCATGTTGTTTTGTTGAGGGAAAGCTTGTATTTTCTATAAACATTTCTTTCTGCATCAAGAACGTGTCAAAGTCTGCATTTTGGTAGAAAGGCATTACTCTGAATTTACCTCCACTGCATATGTGTAAGTGTTGAGAAACGTACAATTTCCTGTTATTGGCTAGCTTAATGTTATTTCTGTGCAGGGCTACTCCTTTATTCATGTTGTTTTGTTGAAGGAAAAGCTTGTATTTTCTATAAACATTTCTAAATTTTGTTGAGGGAATTTTTATTTGGTTGGAAAAATTATTGTTGATAAATTTATTATTTGTTACTTAGTTCCCGATAAAGTAATGCGTCTCAGAAAAAAAAAATTAATAGCTGCTGTTTTATATCTCCGAGGATATTGATTTTTTAATTTGGAAGAAACGGATTTTAATCGTGAGATAATAAAATAACTACTGCTAGAATGCCCTATGAAAATGTCAATATATCGAACATGTATGGTTGGCTTTGTAGAATCGATAAAGACTAAAATTTTAATAAAAATTTAATATTTTTATTAAAATTTTGGTTGAAAATACGAAGATATGAGAATAAAATCGTGGAACATACCACCTCATGAGCCTCGAGAGAAAAACCTAATTGTTAGTAAGTCACCGTAATGTCGTTTTTTTAATGACAACTTATATATATATTTTAATCATTTCACCCCGAGCAAGGCGGCAACGCCACTGATGTGCAGGGGGTTACATAAATGTAAAAAGATTAATTAGAAAAGAGTGAGGAGTACAAACTAGTTAGAAAGGAACAATAGAAAGCAGGTGCGATGACAGATACATAGGTGGAGAGAAAGGGAAGGTTATACAGGGGTGGGGAGAGAGCTAGAGTCCAGTGGTTAGTAGATGAGTATTGACTTTGCATTTAAATTTCTGGAGGTTGTAGCCTTCAGGAAAGCAAGAATGTGGGAGCGAGAACTAAAGGAGATATATATATATATTCTAACGAACGCTAGTAATTTGTCAACCGTTAGGTTTAAAGCGGAAAAAAATTTAATAATTTTTAGCAACACAGTCTTGCGGTTATTTTTATTTTTTATTTTTTTCATAACTCACACCCCTGAAGATGATCTCGAAAAGAGATTGAAAGTACTTGGGTAAATAGAGAAATGAATGATGAGCTGTGATACAGCGAAACAGGCTTGTATGTGGATGACTAATATATATATATATATATAGATGCCCCTTTTTATGTTTAGTTTGAGAAATCTTTATAAAGAAAAGGTATTTCTTTGCATTCTATCGACAATCATCCCTGCCTACGATCAGAATGGATAACTCTCGACTCTTAAAAAGCAACACACTGCGCCTCCTTGGCCTCACTCTTCCAATTGACTTCAAATTAATTGGCTACATTGAATCCATAGATGCATCTACTGTTAGGAAGGCCAGTTCACTGTGTGAGGCCAGAAAGTTTTTCTCGTCCGAAGCCATTTTGCACATTTATAAATCTACCTTTCGTCTGTACATTGAATACTGTTGCCATATCTGGTTGGGTGCTCTTGCTATTGATCTTGAAGTTTTTGACAAAATCCAAAGGAGAATCTGAAATATTATAGATCCTGTGTTGGCAGCCTCTCTTCAGTTACTTTCTCACTGACGTGATGTGGCTTCCCTCTGTCTTTTCTATAGGTATTTTTATGGCAAGTACTCTGACGAGCATTTCCCCCTGGTACCCCAACCACGTGTCTTTACTCGTGCTACTAGATTGGCATCAAAGTCTCAACCTTAGAAATACTTAAATTTAACCGCGTCTTTTACTCTAACAGTTTCTTTTCTCGCACATCCCGTTTGTGGAACCCACTTTCATTCGTTTGCTCCCTGATAGCTACAATCTCAAAAAGTTTAAATGCAATGTTAATTTCCATCCATCTTCGTAAAGCCCTGTACCTTTTTTATCTCACTGTAACTCTTTGCATATCCGTAAATTCTCTGCCTTGCTTGGAGTGCAATAATTATAAAAAAAATGAATTAATCTAAAATGAATTTTTTTTATAATCATTGCACTCCAAGTTCTTTAATCTAAAATAGCTAAGACTAAAAAATAGGTTAAACCGAAGCTGTTCTATTATTTAATCCATAACTGGAGGGTATAGACGGATTAATACCTTTCCCAAGGGTATTTGTGCGTAAGTAAATGCGAGGAATTCAACTGGAATTCGAACTCGGCTCCCCGATTTGTCGTCCCGAGTCGATATTCACTGCACAACAACGCACATCCTAGTGGCCAGAACACGGTAAGATGAAAGAAAAATATTAACCTACAGCTAGGCTTTCCCCCAGAGTTGTGGATATATATATATAATTTTTTTTGTCATTACATTTCTTAACGTGATGCACACCATGTGAAAATCTTGACTTAAATATTTCGTCACTTTGTAAATAAATGAGATTTTCCTGCAAACAGATGTCTACATCAGCAATATCAACTTCAAAAGAAAATTTCATTCAAAGTGGAATATTCAGCTTCTGTAGGTCGCTAAGCAAGTCGTGCAAGTTTTTCAAATGTTAGTTATGCAATAAAATGTCATCATTTTTTATTAAGTGCCACATGTGATACACGTTTTGGAAAGAAACATGACTGACTGGGAAGATTATCTCGCAGTAGGTTGCCATTGCTTTCTGCAGTAGACTGGTTGACAGCCGAGGCTATAGAACCCAATCTGCTCTATTATTTAACCCATAACTGGAGGGAAGAGACTGATTAATACCTTTCCCAAGGGTATTTGTGCGTAAGTGAATACAAGGAATTCAACTGGAATCCGAGATTTTGCCTCTTAGTCTACCGATCATTACAACCTTAAACTCTTCATGTCTAGCGTTAACCGTTACCTTCCCCATACATCACACAATCTGTAACCCATTCTGCTTTGAGTGGATCTTTGGCCTTGTGTAGGGTGAACATTGTTATAAAAAACGACGAATTGCCCATGTTCCTTGATCTACATAGATATACCCAATGCCCAATGATATATATATATATATATATATATATATATATATATATGTGTGTGTGTGTGTGTGTGTGTGAGTTCCTGTATGTGTGTATTAGATGGATGTAAGTAATATGTATGAAGAAGCCAGCCCCGACCTAAAAACAACAACAAAAAAAAAAAAAAAAAAAAAAAACGAGCGAAATAAATGTTTGAAGTGACGTAAGTCAGTCTAAACTAGCGGCAAAGATATAAAAGAACCATTACTGCCATCGTTCAAGAGTCAAAGAAGAATGAAACCCACTTAGTGGCTAAGAAATCACACTGAATAGGGAAACAACACAGCCGAGGGACGCGCAGGAATAACCTCTTCACAACCATAAAAAGTTGTGAAAAAAACCCCAAAAACAAGAAAACAGAAAACGAATAAACATTATAGAAAAGAAGAAAGTGAAATTTGTAATCGTCCGCGAAAAGTTAAAAAGTAAAGATTCCTTGAAGAATAAATCTTCGGATAAACTAGCATTTTTTGTATTTGTTTTTACATACCATTATCTATCTATCTATCTATCTATCTATCTATCTATCTATCTATCTATCTATCTAATTCTGTTCATTTCTATCTATCTATCTATCTATCTATCTATCTATCTATCTATCTATCTATCTATCTATCCAATTCTGTTCATATCTATCTATCTATCGAGCTAGCTAGCTATCACAGTCAGCTTATATCTATCTATCTATCTATCTATCTATCTATCTATCTATCTATCTATCTATTCAATTCTGTTCCTATCTATCTATCTATCTATCTATCTATCTATCTATCCAATTCTGTTCATATCTATCTATCTATCTATCTATCTATCTATCTATCTATCTAGCTAGCTAGCTAGCTAGCTATCACAGTCAGCTTATATCTATCTATCTATCTATCTATCTATCTATCTATCTATCTATCTATCTATCTATCCAATTCTGTTCATATCTATCTATCTATCTATCTATCTATCTATCTATCTATCTATCACAGTCAGCTTATATTTATCTATCTATCTATCTATCTATCTATCTATCTATCTATCTATCACAGTCAGCTTATATCTATCTATCTATCTATCTATCTATCTATCTATCTATCTAATTCTGTTCATTTCTATCTATCTATCTCTATCTATCTATCTATCTATCTATCTATCTATTCTAATTCTGTTCCTATCTATCTATCTATCTATCTATCTATCTATCTATCTATCTAATTCTCATATCTATCTATCTATCTATCTATCTATCTATCTATCTATCTATCTATCTATCTATCTATCCAATTCTGTTCATATCTATCTATCTATCTATCTATCTATCTATCTATCTATCTATCTATCTATCTATCTAATTCTGTTCATATCTATCTATCTATCTATCTATCTATCTATCTATCTATCAATTCTGTTCCTATCTATCTATCTATCTATCTATCTATCTATCTATCTATCTATCTATCTATCTATCCATCCAATTCTGTTCATATCTATCTATCTATCTATCTATCTATCTATCTATCTATCTATCTATCTATCTATCTATCTAATTCTGTTCATATCTATCTATCTATCTATCTATCTATCTATCTATCTATCTATCTATCTATCTATCTATCTATGAAAGAGAAAAAGAACGATAGGAATAAACAATTGTAATTGTTCACGAAGGCCAAAACTTCAAGCGACATTTTCTTCCATACGCAAGGAACCTTGTTGTTTATAGGCAGAACCCTGACAATAAATTATAAATCTACCTATGTATCTATACATACAGCGGCTCTGATAAGTTTTTAGCCACCCTTGATTATAGCAATTTTGCCTAGGGTAATAACGTCTCATTTTATTTTATTTTCAGACAATATCGTGTTAGTATCAAGCTACTTTGAGCGATACTTGACTTATATTTTGCAATGAAAGTTCTCAGAAATAAGGGAATTGATGAGTTTCAACCAGTGCAAGTAATAGGATGGCACCAGTGTGACAAGTGAAAAGGAGAAATTGCTAGGCTTTTCCATGTTAATCATCAAACGGTTAATTATATTGTTATAAAAATTTAATGAAGAATGCCATTGTCATGTGGAATAACTTTCAGGAAGAATAAGCTACGTGTCTGAACGAACGAAAAGAGCGCTGAAGAGGGAAGAAATCAGAAACCGTCGTCAGAGCGTCAAAGATATCGCCAACAGTATGGGAATGTCGCCATATGCGGGAAGAAAGACTATGAAACAGCTGGGCTATCAAAGAAGAGTCGCAAGAAAGAAACCTTTGATTTCAGAGGTTAACGAGAACAGGCGTATGGAATGGTTTAGAGAATTCGAAAGCAAAGATTATGAACTTTTCAGAGTGAAAATTATTATAAAAAACAAACATTTGGTCAGATGAATGTAAATTCTGCCAATATTGGAATTCGTGACAATTGGAGAAATTAGAATGAAACTTGGAACACTGAATGTCTGCAAGCGACCGTGAAACATGAAGGGATTGGACTTATGGTGTGGAGGCGCTGTATGATTTTTTTAGGGATATCTGAGCTGATTCTTGTTGACGAGCGGTGGAATGATCCAAAATACTGTTAAATATTACAGAGAGAACTACTCTCACTATTTGAAACCAATCAAATTAAAAAGAATATTTATCTTTTTTCAAAAAGATGATCGAGAACCATGTCATACGAGCAAAGTAGCAAAGTAGAATCAAGTCACAACCATCGGTCACTGCTCAACGACCAGACATAAATCCAATAGAGAACGTTTGGGAGCACTTTGACCAAAAAATTCGAGAGCGTGCAACGAAACACACGTCAGTGGCAACCCTTAAAAGAACATTGTTAAAGGTTTAATAAAATAAGGAAACACAAAACTGTTGATAATTTGATCAAATCCAAGAAAGGCTATGAAACAGCTGGGCTATCAAACAAGAGTCGCAAGAAAGAAACCCTTGATTTCAGAGGTTAACAAGAACAGGCGTATGGAATGGTTTAGAGAATTCGAAAGCAAAGATTATGAATTTTGGGAGTCTGTAATTTGGTCACATGAATGTAAAATCTGCCAATATTGGCATTCGAGACAAGTTTATATTTGGAGAAATCAGAATGAGACTTGGAACACTGAATATCCGCTGCAAGTGACCGTGAAACATGAAGGGATTGATGTAATGTTGTGGGGACGCGGCCTGTTTTTTGTTTTGTTTTTTTTTAATGAAATCTGAGCTGAATCTTGTTGACGAGCGGTGGAATGATCCAAAATACTGCCAAATATCAATCATCAAACGTTAAAATAATATTTCAAGAAATTTAATGACTAACGTCCAGGAAGATGAAGCATCAAGTTTTTCCTTTATTTTCGATGATATTTTCCAGCATTCACTGCCATATTGAAGAACTGACATTACATAGCAATCCAGAACTCTCGTCTTTGTTTCTAGCGAAATTTTCCTGTTTCTTAATAGTTTACTTAACTTCTGGAATGCATCCTCGTGCTTTCGGATCTCAGGAATAGAAATGTATAGAAACTGCTGTGGCCATAAAGTGAGGGGTCAGTTTATATATTGATTGTAATATGGAATTGATCCCCCACTTTATATCCAGTATGGTTCTGTAGAACCACATTTCAGTTGCTTCAAGTTTTCCCTTCATCTTTAATGATATTGTCCAGCATTCACTGCCGTATTGAAGAACTGACATCACATAGCAATCCAGAACTCTCTTCTTTGTTTCTAGTGAAATTTTCCTGTTTCTTAATACTTTACTCAGCTTCTGGAACGCGCTCTTCGCCATGCCAATTCTCCTTCGGATCTCTGTCACACTTTCCGTCTTCTGTTAGAACACTACCCAGGTATTTAAACTTTTGTACCTACTTGATTTTAGTATTCCCCACCTGTATTTGGCATTTTGGGTTGCCCATTTTTGATGACCATGCATTCGTTTATCTTGCAGTTTATTTGTAGTCCTTTCTTGTTACTCTCTTCAGCTACCTTCTGTAGGATGTCTTGTAGTTTTCTTTCCGTGTCTGCTATAAGCACTGTGTAATCTGCGTACATTTATGTTGTTTAAATTGTTGCCTCCGTTGATGAATCCTCGCATAATTTCTAGGGTCCTCTTAATAGTCTCGCTGTACAAGTTGAATAGATCCGGTGAAAAGGCATATGCTTATCTTACGCCCCTTTTATATCTTTGTATATCTGCTGAATTTTCGTATACAAGCAGTTTGCTGCCAGTAAAGATACTTGAGTACTATTTAGTCTTTCCTAAATATGTTGAGGTGCTGATCATCTCCATCAATTCTTTGTGTCGTATTTTGTCAAACGCCTTTGCATAATCAATAAAGCACAGGCATAAGTCCTTCATTTGTATATTTGTTGGAGCGACTGATGTGAAAAACGTATTTTTGTCTCCTCGTGAACTTGTTCTAAATCCTTCGTCGCCAATTTGTTGTGGATTCTTGTTGAGAAACCACACAAAATAATAAATAACAAAAACAGATATGGAGATGGAAAATGTAACTTATATTGAACAAAAATATACAAACTGGAACACGGGTTAGTCAATTCAGGAATACTAGGAATACTGTTAGTCGGAATCAATATATACAATATTCGTTACCTGTCCGTATGCAGGCGGTTTAAAAAAGCGAAAAACCAAAAGACAAGCACTGAAACATACAAACAGAGGACCTATTCCATGTTAGTCCCAAATAGTTTATTTATGTTGTTGGGATTTTGAAATTGGTTGTAGTTTATTTCTCCTGGCTAAAATCTTTTCATAGGCTGCAGTATATACATAGTACAGTTAAGTGCCCTACGTGATACACGCTTTGGGCGATCATGTCTCGAAAGAGACATGATTGACTGGGCAGAAGATTATTCCTCAGTAGGTTGCCATTGCTTTCTGCGGTAGACTGGTTGCCAGCCAAGGCTATAGAACCCAATCTGTCCTGCTATTCAATCCATAGCTGTAGGAAGAAGAGGTGGATTATATTATTAAGTACTAATTAGTGGGGGATCATTTTACTATTTCATGCCAATAGAAAACCGATCTCCCACTTTATGACCAGTAGAAGCTTTAATTATGCTTCCAACTATTCAATCAGTTAAGTGCCATACGTGATAAACGCTTTGGGCGATCATGTCTCCAAAGAAACATGATTGACTGGGCAGAAGATTATCCTGCAGTAGGTTGCTATTGCTTTCTGCGGTAGACTGATTGCCATCTAAGAATTGGAGTAGATAGTTCTATCTATCGCCCGGTTCACACTCCACCCATGTCTATTGAACAGGTTAAGAGGTTCATCCCTTGTTCTCTGTTTAGGATGTGGTTTCCGGCTTTCTTTTTTCCAATCTTTTCACAATTAACCCCCTGCACATCAGTAGCGTTACCGCCTTACTCGGGGTGATACGATTAAAAAAAAATTTAACCCATAACTGAAGGGAACGGGCGGATTAATACCTTTCGCAAGGATATTTGTACGTAAGTGAAGGGACGGAATTCAACTGGAATTCGAACTCGGCTCATAGTACAGTTAGTGTATTATTAATTCCAGAATATGGCCAATAATTTATGGCCTTGCTCGTAGTTGATGTTAATAATTATATATTTTTGTGAGAGAGATATGTTTGTGAGCGCGAGAAAAAGAGAGAGAATAAGAGAGAATGTGTGAGAGAGATAGTTGGTATAGTTGTGTTGATGGCTTCTTAGCTTAAAGTATTTAAAAACTTTTGAAGTTGGACGGGGGAAGTCGCCTTTACAAGCGGAGTGTCTTACTAGATTAGTGGGGTCAACAGAGGTCAAGATCTTAATGTGTTTCTGCTGGGATTTTTGTGTTTTGCAGATAAAAAAAAAAGAATGAAGTAGAATTAGCGGCCTAAGTTTTGATGTGAAAGTCGAGACGAATGACGGATACCTACGTTGTCATGACAACGAGAAAACCCTTGTTTGTATATCAACATTTATTTATCCATTATTTCAGAGACATATACATGGATAAACAGATGGATAGACAGATAGAGATATATGAATATACTGAAATAAATAGATACATTAGATACTTATACGTATAGGTATATAAGATGTGCGTGGTAGTGCAGTGGGTAACGGATCGGAACGAGAAATCGGAGAGCCAAGTTCAAATTCCAGTTGTATTCCATACATCCAATTACGCGCAAATGTCCTTAGAAGTAGTATTAAATTTTCTCTTCTCCCCCAGATATGGGTTAAATAGCAGGACAGCTTGGTTGACAACCAGTCTACTGCAGAAAGTAATAGCAAACTACTGCAGGAAAATATTCCACCCATTCAGTCATGTCTCAAAATAGACATGATCGCCCAATCGTGTATCACGTATGACACCTAACTGTGTGCATGTTTCATTGAATAATATAGACAAATTCTGCCGATTTATTTTAGGTCATTTTTTTTTCATATCGTCTGATACGCTTAATATCATTATCGTTGAAAGAAAAAAGAAAATCACAATATTGATACATGTTTTTTTATTTAATCCTTTCTAAGCTTTCGGCTTACATCAGCCATTATCAAAGATGACAATTGCGTTGGTTGTATTAAACAGTTCGCGGACGAAAGTTAGTAATGGAAAATGTGGGGGGGGGGTGCGTGTGTGTGTGTATGTGTGAATAGTAAGATGAGAAAAACTAATTTTAGCCGACGCGTTTCGTCCTTTCGGGGACTTTATCAAGGCAATAGGGGGATTTATTCTGTTACATGTGTTTTTATACAAAAGAAAATATGTCATTGCTTTATCAAGGTTTTTAAATTTGAGAACATTCATGTAGGTTCTTCAGATCGTTCAAACATACAAGAACCTTCAATATCCTTATCATTTCATCCACAACACAAAGAAAAAGGCATATAAAATACACGACCGTAAGATAACCAGATCAACGGCCTAAACGAGGCAATTGTAAAAAAAAAAAAAAAAAAAAAAAAATCTTTACATTGCTGAAATAAATTTTGGATGTATAACCGTTTAATTATGCGTTGAGTTTTCCTTTCAATCTACAGGGTGTCCCAGAAGTCGCGCACCATCCAGATTTTTATAAAAATACATTTGAATATCAATTTTATTGATCATAATCATGACAGATGCCCAAATTGTTCACCCTCTTCATTAACACATGCATCAATTCCTTTTCTGTGTTTTAAGAATACGATGTACTGATGATTTTCTAATCGTTAGCACCTGGTTTATTTTCCTTACTGATTTAACGGGGCTTTTAGCAACATTCGCCAAAACCATGGTGGATGTTTCTTCATCAGATGCACTCTTTCGTCGACCACATCTCTCACGGTCAGCAACTGATCCAGTTTCTTTGAAGCGTTTGATCAAACGACAGACAGTGGTATGGCTCAATGGTTTTTTTCTCCCTCAGGATGATTGCGGTAGAATTCTTGAGCTACGGAGCGGTATGTTGCCCCCATCTCTTCCAAACATAAAAACCAATTTAACTTTTTCTTGTACTGTTAGTTTCTCACCCATATCAGATCAAATCTAAGACATAGAAAAAATAAAATTAGTATATGGTGCACCATTTCTGGGACATCCTATATATATATATATATAAACTTATTTATAAATGGAAATTTGTCTGTGTGCGCGTGTGTCCGTTACCTATAGACTCCGAAACAGCTGAACCGATTTTCATGAAAATTTACACAGTTGAACTGTAAGCGTCTGCGAGTGTTCTTCGCTTGTTTTGTGTCGAGGTACCTCCGATAAATATCGAAAATAGACAAAGACATAAGAAACGATATTCAGAAGTTTCAGGGTTGCAGTTCTTACAATACTGCAGAAAATCGATAATATATATATATATATATATATATATATATATATATATATATATATATATATATAAAAGCAAGATGTTTGTGTGTTTTTCTGTTTATCTGCCTGTATGTCTGTACTTTTTCAGCCCTTTTATTTTAGTTTTTGCTTCGGGTTTGGCTCTAAGTAGTTATAATTGTAGTTCTTAGTCTCAGCCATGATACCATTTACTCAGAGGACTTATTTAGCCTTCAAAATTCAGTTTACGACGAAAAAAACTTATTTGATATCGATATCAGGTAATCAAAATTTGACTTACACCCATTCATTTTTCTTTCAGTCTACGGTTTTGCTTTAACTGGAAACAACTATTGCTTTTTAGTCTTTCGTGCCAACGTTCAAAGACTCTGAGCTCCAGGACCATAGATTAGTTTTAAAGCTTTCATTACACCCGAGCAACGCCGGGCTATACTACTAGTATTTATATAAATAGCACAGGGAAACGAGTTAGGTGAGAAAGCTGAAATGCTAGGTCAATGTTAATAACATTGAGGGTACTTTTTGGGATTTTGTCACCCTTAGAAAAACTCTGACAGCTTTTTAAACAACACTAAACCCATGTAATTATCAATATTTCTATTTGTCAATAGAAACATTCAGGGAATTCAATCCAAAGAGTATCATTACTAAAGAGAGACAGAGTGGAAAAGAAATACTAGCTAACGACATCCACGAATTGACTGAAATATCCTTTACAGAAACAAAAGCGGGGACTTAACACGCAACCGAGGCATTTGGAAGGAGTTGGTCTGGTGCTTAGCCGTACAGTGATAGTACAGCTACACTTGAATGATGATGATGAGAGAGAGTCTGTTGCAAACAAAATTCCTTTTATCTGTTACTAACCGCTGTCTATGGCTATGCTTAGTTGTTACTAACTGCTCTCTATCCACTTTACTCTGTAGCTATAAGTTCATCAGTATATTTGAAAAATAAATTAGTAAATAGTCTCATTTCTTTTTAACTGCTCTTTCTCTCATACACATGAAGGTGGAAATCTGGATGGTTGAACTGGGTGTATAGGAAAATGACAGAAAAAAGTTTGGGAACCACTGTATCTGTACGGCGTTCACCCTGGTTTGGTTGAGTCGGCTTCCTCCCAAGTGATGGAGAAAAATTTATTGGGATTTGTTTAAGGGTAGGGTCCCAAGTCCTACCCTGTATAGACCTTAGGCATTTTAATTATCCGGCAACAGGTTACCAATACCTGCCGCGGTAGATTGGCTATAGAACCCAATCTGTCTTGTTATTTAACCCATAACTGGAGGGAAGGGACGGATATTAGCAAGGGTATTAGCACGTAAGTGAATAAAGGGCATTCAAGTGGAATTCGAACTCGGCTCCCCGATTTCGCTTTCCTAGCCGATATCACCGCATGCACATCCGTCACTAAACGCTTACAGCACCTGGTATTCCCAAGCGGTCACCCATCTAAGTACTGACCAGGCTCAACGTTGTTTAACTTCTGTGATTAAATAAGAACCGGTGTATTCAACGTGATATGACGTTAAGCTTGGGAACCACAGATCTAGAATGAAAAGTTATCATTATTTTTTGGTGGCAGTGGCTGTGACACATGGCCCAGTTGATAAAAAAAACCATGGTTGAGTAATCAAAATAGAATTGTGAGTTCAATACCTGGCCACAAAATAGGGAACAAAAGTTGAGTTACTAAAAGAAATTAACTGAAACTGAAGGCATGACGCATGAAATTATAACAATATACCCCGATGGACAAAGTAAAGGGCTCGTTTAGAAAGTCCAGCGTATATTATCTGAAGAAGGTCGGTGCTTACAACGGTCGAAACGTCGCAAATGCGACAATGATCTAAATAGTGCATGTACTTTATAGCTGTTTAAAGGGCTTGGAGAACCTAATACTAACAGGTCGGATAGAGGGGCAAAGATGCAGAGGAAAGCAGCGGATAACATATTTGAAGGGCCTGAGCAGGTGGACGACAGAACGGGGGTTGCGTGGTGTTACAGGAGAAAGCGTGCTAAGAGCCACCAGTGATTGGGAGACGTTCTGAATAGACAAGGTACATAGAATAATAATAAGAAGAAGAAGAACAAGAAGAAGAACAAGAACAAGAAAAGAAATACCTGGCCACAAAAGTGGGAACAAAATCTTGAAGAGTTGAGTTACTAAAAGAAATTAACTTAAACTGAAGGCATGACGCATGAAATTAGAACAATATACCCCGATGGACAAAGTAAAGGGTTCGTTTATAAAGTCTAGCGTATATTACCTGAAGAAGGTCGGTGCGTACAACGGCCGAAACGTCGCAAATATGACAATGATGTAAGTAGTGTATATACTTTATAGCTGTTTAAAGTTCTTTACTTGTTTGATGTGCGCTGTGGTTCAGTAGATATCAGCCCCGAGATAAGAATCGAAGTTGAATCCGTTGCATTCACTTACGCACAAATACCCTTGAAAAAGGTGTGACTTCATCTCTTCTCCTTCGAGCTATGGGTTAAATAGCATGACAGATTGGATTTTATAGACTTCGTTGTCAACGGTTCTACCACACAAAGAAATGGGAGCCTACTGCGGAAAAATCTGTCATGTCAGTCATGAAATCGACAGAGACATGATCTCCCAAGCGTGTATCAAATACGGCACTTAACTGACTGATATGGATAAAAGTATTGAATAGCAAGACAGATTGGGTTCTATAGCCTTGATTGGCAACCAGTCTATAGGGGAAAGAAATGGCAACCTCTTGCGGGAAAATCTTCTGCCTAGTCAGTCATGAATTGAAAGAGACATGATCTCCCAAGCGTGTATCATGTATGACACTTAACTGAATGATATGGATAAAAGTATTGAATAGCAAGACAGATTGGGTTCTATAGCCTTGATTGGCAACCAGTCTGTTGAGGAAAGAAATGGCAACCTCTTGCGTTAAAATCTTCTGCCTAGTCAGTAATGGATTGAAAGAGACATGATCTCCTAAGCGTTTATCATGTATGTCACTTAGTTGAATGACTAGCAGGATTAGCAACTGTTTTCACAACTGCCTTGTTTCGTGTCGACAGCCTAGACATCCTTATGATCTACAATTTTTATGGCATTCAGTAATTTTCTATCTCGAGTGGCACTTGGGCTGTTAACATGCGAAAAACGTCCACTGTTTAACGTTCAATTAAATTGACCTTGTACCAGACTAGACACTTGTGCAATTTAAAGAGTATGTAGGAATAATTGTTCCTTTTTAGTCTTAACAAATGTTTTACAAACGAAGAAAAATATGAATAAATAAACGTTGTAATGGCGACAGGGAATTGAAGTTGTTTGCTAAAATCAAAATGAGACGAGGTCAGCTTTGTATGCATTACGTTTGACTCATAGGGTCAGAGTGAACGGGTAAAGAGGGTAGATATATCTGTTTATCTGGTTGGCTTCGTTAAAGAAAGGAAGGAAAAACAAAGAACCACTAAAGAAGTCCATTCAAACAGAGAGAGACCCTCGCCTCAAATTCCTCAACTCAACCGCAGCTACTCCCGCCTACATACAACCTCCGTCGACACACCTATTTCACCTACCTCAAATTTACACAGGTGACCACCCCAACTTTTAATCACTTTCTCTTTGCGGAGACGCTTTCTTTTACTGGTTGTGGGGCCAGAAAATCAAACTTACATTTGCTTAGAAGAATCTTAACATATAAAAACGGGAGATGAATTTACTATTTAATAACAATAGAAAACCGAGCTCCGATTCTATGTCCAGTTGAATCATATATTAATCCTAAATGTCATCAGTTTTTACGTAAAATTTCAGAAGAGGGATCAGTTTACTACACAATGACAATAGAAAGTGGAGTACCCATTTTATGTCCAGCAAAATATCCTCAACAGCCTCGATATATTTGGGAAAGACATAAGAGTAATCAAGAATCTCTACCGGCAACAAGCCTCCTGCATACGGACAGGTAATGAATTCAGCAGATATACAAAGATAGAAAGTGGCGTAAGACAAAGATGTGTCTTTTTACCGGATCTATTCAACTTGTACAGCGTGAATATTTTGAGGACTCTAGATGTTATGCCATGATTTGTCATCGGGGACCACAATTTGAACAACATCGCGTACGCAGATGATACAGTGCTGATAGCAGACACGGAAAGGAAACTACAAGACCTCCTACAGAAGCTGAAGAGAGTGACAAGAAAGGACTACAAATAAACTGCAATAAAAACCAAATGTATGGTCATCAGCAAAAAGAGCAGCCTAAAATGCCAGATACAAAAATTTAAATACCTGGGAAGTGTTCTAACAGAAGACGGAAAGTGCAACACAGAGATCCGAAGGCGAAGGACGCATTTCAGAAGCTGAGTAAAGTATTAAGACACAGGAAAATTTCGCTAGAAACAAAGAAGAGAGTACTGGATTACTATGTTATGTCAGTTCTTCAATGTGGCAGTGAATGCTGGACAATATCATCGAAGATGAAGGAAAACTTGAAGCAACTGAAATGTGGTTCTACAGAAGGTTGCTGCGGATATCATGGCTCGAGCGTGTTAGCAATTATGAGGTTTTGGAAATGATGGGAACGAAAAGGAAATTAATACTGAGCATCAGGAAGAGACAGCTAAAATTACTGAGACATGCAATGAGGAAGGAGGGCTTGGATAACCTGATACTAGCAAGTCAGATAGAGGGAAGGAGAGACAGGGAAAACAGCGTGTAACTTGACTGGCCTGTTGCCTGTTGTAACAGGAGAAAACGTGCTAAGAGCCACCATGGAAAGTGAGACGTGGAAGGCCATGATCGCCAACGTCCTGAAAGGACGAGGCACATAGAAGAATTAAATCTCATCAGTTTTTATGCAGAAATTAAAAAGAGGAGGAATCAGTTTACTATTTAATGGCAACAGAAAGCTGACCCCTATTTTATATAGTGTAAAATCGTATATTAACCCGAATGAAATGTCATCAGTTCTTACGTCGTAATTTTTTTTTTAATCATCTCACCCCAAGCAAGGCATTCCACTGCCACTATTGCGCATGGGGTTACATAGGGGAAGGTAAAGAGAAGGAGTGGATAGACATAGGGAATGTCAGGAGGAAGGTGACAGATGAGTAAGGATACCGAGGATGAGGGTTGGGCAGATGGGAAGAGTGTTTGATAGAATGGGAGCAGGTTAGTGTGTTAGGAGGTGTCTATTGACCTTACATTTAAACTCCTGGAGATTGTAGCCGTCGGGGAAGCAATCGTGTGGAAGGGAATTCCACAGTCGGGAAGTGCGAGGAAAGAAACTGTTGGAGTAGAAGTTGCGGTTGCATTTTATCGGTAAAATTCTGAAGAGGGATCAATTTACTACTTAATAATAGTAGAAAGCCGATCCCTCATTTTATGTGCAGTGAAATCTTGTATAAATGAATCGTTATTGATCAATTTATTGCTTAATTACAATATTAAACTAATGCCCACTTTAATCCTAGTTAATCATAGCATCATTTCATGTAACCGTTCAATGTGGGGATCTGATTCATAATGAATTTATGTTCAGTAGAATCATATTAATGCTTCTTAAACATGGCAGCAATTCATGTCGCAATGCAATAGATTAGTTCAAGGGGGGGCAGTTTATTCAGTCAGTCACTTTAGGCGATCATGTCTCGAAAGGGACATGACTGACTGGCCAGAAGATTATCCTGCAGTAGGTTGCCATTGCTTTCTGCGGTAGACTGGTTGCCAGCCAAGGCCATAGAATACAGTCTGTCCTATTATCTAATTAATAACTGGAGGGAAGAAACTACTTAATACCTTTCCCAAGTGTATTTGTGCATAAGTGAATGCAAAGAATTCAAACTCGCACGCCGATCTCTCCTTCTGAGTGTTATCAACTTCACCGCAAGTCACATCCTAATATATATATATATATATATATATATATATATATATATATAGTCATCCGCAGACAGATCTGTTTTGCTGTATCACAGCTCATCAGTACGGTTAGACAGCCGATTGCTTTTTACCCAGGATTGAAACCCGAGCGAATTGGCGTCAGTCGGCGATTCTACCTCTGAGCTATGGGCGCTCAGTAGAAGGAGACAGACTTTTTAGCGTGTATATTATCATTATACACGTCCAATAGCTGAGAGTGTTCTAATTCATTGCTGAATGATCGATGCGTATATGCTAGAGTAGCAACTATTTTTCAATGTCTACCATTCTTCCAGAGTGCTCAGTCAGGGTGTGAGAGCGTAATTATCATCCGTAGACAGATCTGTTTCGCTGTATCACAACTCATCAGTACGGTTAGACAGCCGATTGCTTTTTAACCCAGGATTGAAACCCGAGCAAATTCTGCTTCTGAACTATGAGCGCTCGGTAGAAGAAGGCAGACTTTTTAGCCTGTATATTATCATTGTACACGCCTAATAGCTAGGATTGTTCTAATTCATTGCTGAATGAACGATGCGTATATATATATATATATATATATATATATATATATATATATATATATATATATATATATTAGTCATACACATACAAGCCTGTTTCACAGCTCATCAGTGTTGCTAGACTTTCACTTGCTTCCCGCCGGGATCGAAACTCGACCGTTCTGGTGTCAATCGGAGTCCCTAATCCCAAAGCCATGGGCGCATGGAATTCAGTTTATTACTTCTTAGAAATAGAAAACTGATCCCTGATTTCATGACCAGTGAACTCTTATATTAACACTATTTTATATGCTTTCTATCTAAATTTTTTTTTCTAATCCCAAGCCGATATTCATTACATATGAGACATATCCTTCGATATATCTGGGTTGAAATCCGGAGACGTATTATGACATGCGTTGTTCGTCTTGAGACCATTTAATCATTTTTTCTTTTTCTTTTCCCAATAGATAAGTTTCCCATCGCCCGGTTCACACTCCTCTCTTGTCTTTTGAATAGGAGTAGTTGTTTATTCCCTGTTTTCTTTTAAGGATTTTAAATTTAGATTTACATATGTGCAGATAATAGTATATATATACGTCCCTCCACTCTATTTTCGATGACTAAGTCTAAAATTGAATTTTTAAAAATAAAACCTTTTTTCTTGAAACGTTAATTTTAGCTTAATTGAAAGCTAAATAATTAAATTTACTGTTTCTACTAAGCAAAATACACTAGTGTATTTCAAACAGAAATTATATTCATTGAAATCTAAAATTCTGAGTTTTTTAAATTTTCAAGTTTTTGAGCGATCGACACATTTGTAAACAAAAATTAATTCTCGATTTAAAAAATCTTGCAAAAATAAAATATAAATCTCTCATTTGTTATTTTTAGAAAATTAGTAAATTTAAAGCTAAATTAATCTGATTTTAAACAAATATTACTTGTTTATGGCATGAAATTGAGAATAAATGTATTTCTTAATCACAAAGGTCTGAATCATTGACCTTTCAAATTGGAAATGACAGCACTTGTTATCAATCAATCTGGAAGTATAGTGATTAAAAGTTGACATAAACCAATTTAACATTTTGTAAGATGAACAGCCCTTGAAACATGTGACCTGTTAATGATAAGTCTTTTATAAGCTAAAAAGAGAAAATGTGCAGTTTAACATAAATGTGCAGTTTAAGTAAAAGAAAATGTGCAGTTTAACATAATAAAAAAAATTGAAATTATTTTAAAAATCTTAATTCTTACTGATTTGTATTAAGCATATATTTTTTTTTATTTGTAAATAAAGTTTTTTCTTAATGAATTAATAACCGAAGACACTGAGTAACTGGAAGAAATTAAAGGATATTTGAAATGTTATCAAAGAAAGAAATGAAAACCTTTCTTATAAAAATCATTATTCAA
The DNA here is from genome assembly GCA_037127315.1 of Ascarosepion bandense. Lineage (NCBI taxonomy): Eukaryota > Metazoa > Mollusca > Cephalopoda > Sepiida > Sepiidae > Ascarosepion > Ascarosepion bandense. The sequence continues at coordinate 1,215,129 of JBBBDQ010001390.1, read as the reverse complement.
CGAATTTTTTTCTGATATTCTAAAATGATATTTATAAAATTAATTAAAAGTTTATCTACATAAAAATAGACCTTTTATACAAAAATATACATTTTTGAAGAAAAAAATTATTACCGTAAAACATTTTGAAGGAAAAACAATTCTCAGCAAAACATTTTTGAACACAAAACTAGAAAACAAATTTTCTAAAAAGTAAAAAAGTTCATTAAAATCTGACTATATCAACCTACTCAATATAACCGAACATAAAAAAACAACAATAAAACCCCCTTAAAACACCACCTTTTTGGCATTAAATAACCCACAGAAGTTGATATGCCGTTTAACAAAACTCAAACTCAAACTCTTCTTCATCCCTTTTCTGTTATTGTTCGCTTCCTTAATAATATTTTCTCTTTCTCATATTTCTTTCACACTAAGACGTAAGGTGTTACTAACCGCTGGGCCTTAGTGGTTTTATTTTCTTTCTTAGGGTGAAATTACAAAAAACATGAGAAAAAACAACAACAACAATATATCACAGTTCAGCAACAGGAATAAAATTTCTTTATATCATTTCAGATTCTACGCAGGTCATGTTTTACATTTGCATACCTACCTACCTACTTATACTTCCCCGGCACCAGCTGGGGTAGTAATATTAGCCCAAGTCTCAGGAATCCCTCCTTCCAGGCAGCACCTCTCATTCGTGAGGGGGACTATGGTCATTAAACGGCGCCTGAGTGGGGTTGAGCAATTTCTCCACGGGATTGCTGGTAAAATCCCTTTTAAACGTTGACTTTGTGTCACATATTGTTAGTAACGTGGGCGCACTGAAACATACCTAGTTCTGTCTATAAACACTCACCAAAAGCACACGCACACACACAGACACACACACACATAAATTTATACACACACACACGCACACACACACACACACACACACACACACACACACACACACATATATATATATATATATATATATATATATATATACGCACACAGACACTCCTCAATATGTATGTGCTATGTATATATTATGCTTTGACTGAATTAAGAATTGTACCTGATTAAACCAAATCGTAAATAGTCGAGTTTTAAGCTTTTTACTTTCATTTTAAATGAACTTCAAAGGAAGGGTGTCAAATCAATTGGACACAGACAAATAAACGAACGATAGACGGACACTTTATTATAATAGATTAAGAGAAATAAAAAAAACTGGGGGAGATGTTGGTCAGGGGTAGTCATCGATCCTAACATTTTTCTCACGAGATGGTGCTGGCGTCAGAGCGTTTCTCTTTTCAAGGTTGAAGTATTGCGCAAGTCAGTATTATTACCGGGTGCTCTAACGGCAGATTTTAAGCCATCGACAGCTGAATGAACCTCTCCCCCACTCTCCACTTCTCATGATGGACACAGGTTTTACGTGGTCAGGTAGCATGAGGATGTTGGTTATTCATCGCGTACAGCCGATGGGCAGGCCGAGACGTGACGCCAATAAAAGACGAAGATAACGTTGCAGACTCAATTAGATTAAATCTTCAGACAGACAAGCTTCTATTTATTACGACTCGGGTATTGTGTGGGCCTTTTACGAGTCATATTCAGGGAGGGTCTTTTATTTGGCGCTATAGACAAGATTAATAAAAGTATGAGTGAAGATTACGAGAGAATAGGATATCAAGAGAGAATAGGATGCATGAACTCATCAGGGAGACATGATATCACGGGAGGATATGAAGCATCAAATCATTGGAGAGTATGATATAGCGGGAGATATATAAAGTCATGGGTGAATATGATATCAAGAGAGAATAGGATGCATGAACTCATGAGGGGGACATGATATCACGGGAGGATATGATGCATCAAATCATTGGAGAGTATGTGATGTAACGGGAAGATATAAATAAAGTCATGGGTGAATGTGATATCTAAGAGAAGAATAGGATGCATGAACTCGTGAGGGAGACAATGGAGTATCAGCTGGAGGTATATGAAGTATCAAATCATTGGAGGAGTATGATATAACGGGAGGATATATAAAGTCGCTGGGAGTGGAATATGAGTATCAAGAGAGAAGAATAGGATGCATGAACTCATGAGGGAGACATTATATCACGGGAAGGATGTGATTCATCAAATCATTGGAAAGTGGTAAGTCAGTGCCTTGGGAGATATGTAAAGTCATGGGTGAATATGATATCAAGAGAGAATAGGTATGCATGAACCCTCATGAGGGTGGGTATGATATCACAGGAGGATGATGCAAACATCAAATCATTGGAGAGTGTGATAATAACAGGTAGATATATAAAGTCATTGGTGAATATGATATCAAGAAGGGAATGAGATGCATGAACCCTCGATGGGGGAGACATGAAGATCACGGGGAGGATATGATTCATCAAAGTCATTGGAAGTGTCTGATTAATAACGGGAGATATATAAAGAGTCATGGGTGAATATGAAGTGTCAAGAGAGAAATAGGATGCATGAACTTCATGAGGGTGGGTATGATATCTCGGGAGGATATGAAACATCAAATCATTGGAGAGTATGATATAACAGGGAGATATATAAAGTCATTGGTGAATATGGATATCAAGAGAATAGGATGCATGAACTCATGACAGGAGATATGGAAGATCACAGGGAAGGATGTCAAAGGAAGCATCAAATCATTGGAGAGTATGATATAACAGGGAGATATATAAAGTCATTGGTGAATATGATATCAAGAGAGAATAGGATGTATAGAACCCTCGATGGGGGAGGGGAACATGACGATATCACGGGAGGATAAGTGAACATCATCAAATCATTGGAGAGTATGATATAACGGGTGAGATATAGTATAAAAGTCATGGGTGAATATGATATCAAGAAGAGAATAGGATGCATTAACTTGATTGAGGGATATATATATCACGGGAGGATATGATTCATCAAATCATTGGAGAGTATGATAATAGGGGAGATATATAAAGTCATGGGTGAATATGATATCAAGAGAGAACAGGATGCATGAACTCATGAGGGGGACATGATATCACGGGAGGATATGAAGCATCAAATCATTGGAGAGTATGATATAACGGGAGATATATAAAGTCATGGGTGAATATGATATCAAGAGAGAATAGGATGCATGAACTCATGAGGGAGACATGATATCACGGGAGGATATGAAGCATCAAATCATTGGAGAGTATGATATAACGGGAGATGTATAAAGTCATGGGTGAATAAGATATCAAGAGAGAATAGGATGCATTAACTCATGAGGGAGACATGATATCACGGGAGGATATGAAGCATCAAATCATTGGAGAGTATGATATAACGGGAGATATATAAAGTCATGGGTGAATATGATATCAAGAGAGAATAGGATGCATTAACTCATGAGGGGGACATGATATCACGGGAGGATATGAAGCATCAAATCATTGGAGAGTATGATATAACGGGAGATGTATAAAGTCATGGGTGAATATCATATCAAGAGAGAATAGGATGCATTAACTCATGAGGGAGACATGATATCATGGAGGATATGATTCATCAAATCATTGGAGAGTATGATATAACGGGAGATATATAAAGTCATGGGTGAATATGATATCAAGAGAGAATAGGATGCATTAACTCATGAGGGGGACATGATATCACGGGAGGATATGAAGCATCAAATCATTGGAGAGTATGAAAATAGGGGAGATATATAAAGTCATGGGTGAATATGATATCAAGAGAGAACAGGATGCATGAACTCATGAGGGGGACCTGATATCACGGGAGGATATGAAGCATCAAATCATTGGAGAGTATGATATAACGGGAGATATATAAAGTCATGGGTGAATATGATATCAAGAGAGAACAGGATGCATGAACTCATGAGGGAGACATGATATCACGGAGGATATGATACATCAAATCATTGGAGAGTATGATATAACGGGAGATATATAAAGTCATGTGTGAATATGATATCAAGAGAGAATAGTATGCATTAACTCATGAGGGAGACATTATATCACGGGAGGATATGATGCATCAAATCATTGGAGAGTATGATATAACGGGAGATATATAAAGTCATGGCTGAATATGATATCAAGAGAGAATAGGATGCATGAACTCATGAGGGGGACATGATATCACGGGAGGATATGATTCATCAAATCATTGGAGAGTATGATATAACGGGAGATATATACAGTCATGGGTGAATATGATATCAAGAGAGAATAGGATGCATGAACTCATGAGGGGGACATGATATCACGGGAGGATATGATTCATCAAATCATTGGAGAGTATGATATAACGGGAGATATATAAAGTCATGGGTGAATATGATATCAAGAGAGAATAGGATGCATTAACTCTTGAGGGAGACATGATATCACGGGAGGATATGAAGCATAAAATCATTGGAGAGTATGATATAACGGGATATATATAAAGTCATGGGTGAATATGATATCAAGAGAGAATAGGATGCATGAACTCATGAGGGAGACATTATATCACGGGAGGATATGAAGCATCAAATCATTGGAGAGTATGATAATAGGGGAGATATATAAAGTCATGGGTGAATATGATATCAAGAGAGAACAGGATGCATGAACTCATGAGGGGGACCTGATATCACGGGAGGATATGATGCATCAAATCATTGGAGAGTATTATATAATGGGAGAATATAATAATTGAAATCATGGAAAAATTATATTATGGGAGAATATGACATAAAATCATTAGAGAATATGATATGAGAGAATATGATACCAAAACCCATGGAAGAATATGATATCATAGGAGAATATAATAATTAAAATCATGGGAAAATATATTATGGGGGAATATGACACATAAAATTATGAGAAAATATGATATCATGAGAGAATATGATACCAAAACCCATGGAAGAATATGATATCACAGGAGAATATAATAATACAAATCATGGGAAAATATATTATGCGGGAATATGACACATAAAATTATGAGAAAATATGATATCATGAGAGAATATGATACCAAAACCCATGGAAGAATATGATATCACAGGAGAATATAATAATACAAATCATGGGAAAATATATTATGGGGGAATATGACACATAAAATTATGAGAAAATATGATATCATGAGAGAATATGATACCAAAACCCATGGAAGCATATGATATCATAGGAGAATATAATAATACAAATCATGGGAAAATATATTATGGGGGAATATGACACATAAAATTATGAGAAAATATGATATCATGAGAGAATATGATACCAAAACCCATGGAAGAATATGATATCACAGGAGAATATAATAATACAAATCATGGGAAAATATATTATGGGGGAATATGACACATAAAATTATGAGAAAATATGATATCATGAGAGAATATGATACCAAAACCCATGGAAGCATATGATATCATAGGAGAATATAATAATACAAATCATGGGAAAATATATTATGGGGGAATATGACACATAAAATTATGAGAAAATATGATATCATGAGAGAATATGATACCAAAACCCATGGAAGCATATGATATCATAGGAGAATATAATAATACAAATCATGGGAAAATATATTATGGGGGAATATGACACATAAAATTATGAGAAAATATGATATCATGAGAGAATATGATACCAAAACCCATGGAAGCATATGATATCATAGGAGAATATAATAATACAAATCATGGGAAAATATATTATGGGGGAATATGACACATAAAATTATGAGAAAATATGATATCATGAGAGAATATGATACCAAAACCCATGGAAGCATATGATATCATAGGAGAATATAATAATACAAATCATGGGAAAATATATTATGGGGGAATATGACACATAAAATTATGAGAAAATATGATATCATGAGAGAATATGATACCAAAACCCATGGAAGCATATGATATCATAGGAGAATATAATAATACAAATCATGGGAAAATATATTATGGGGGAATATGACACATAAAATTATGAGAAAATATGATATCATGAGAGAATATGATACCAAAACCCATGGAAGAATATGATATCACAGGAGAATATAATAATACAAATCATGGGAAAATATATTATGGGGGAATATGACACATAAAATTATGAGAAAATATGATATCATGAGAGAATATGATACCAAAACCCATGGAAGAATATGATATCACAGGAGAATATAATAATACAAATCATGGGAAAATATATTATGGGGGAATATGATAAAATCATGAAAGAATGTCATATGAGAAAATATGATACCGAAACCCATGGGAAAATATGATATCACGAGAGAATATAATAAATGAACTCATAGGAAAATTATATTATGGGAGAATATCTAAAATTATTTATAAATGGAACTTTGTCTCTCTGTGTGTGTATGTCAGTGTGTGCGTGTGTCCGTTACCTATAGACTCCGAAACGGCTGAACCGATTTTCCTGAAAATTTACTCAGTTGTACTATAAGCGTATGTGAGTGTTTTTAGCTAGATTTTGTATCGAGGTATCCCCGATAAATATCGAAAATCGATAATCGAAAAAATCGGATTATAGAAGGAGTGGTCTGATTTTAATCAAATTTGCTACACTCATTGAGAAAGACATAAGAAACGATATTCAGATGTTTCAAGGTTGCAGTTCTTACAGCAGTGCAGAAAATCGGTAATATATATATATATATAAAAGGCAAGATGTTTGTGTGTGTGTCTGTTTATCTGCCTGTATGTCTGTATTTTTTTCAGCCCTTTTATTTTAGTTTTTGCTTCGGGTTTGGCTCTAAGTATGCATAATTGTAGTTCTTAGTCTCAGCCATGATACCATTTAATCAGAGGACTTATTTAGCCTTCAAAATTCAGTTTACGACAAAAAAACTTATTTGATATCGATACCAGGAAAGGTCCATTCATTTTTTTTTTCAATCTACGATTTCGCTTTAACTGGAAACAACCATTGCTTTTTAGTCTTTCGTGCCAACGTCCAAACAGTCTGAGCTCCAGGATCATGGATTAGTTTTAAAGCTTTCATTACATCCGAGCAACGCCGGGCTACACTGATAATTTAAGAATAAGTTGAAGCCGTAAGGAGCTGGTTAATTTTATTTGATTTGGCCTTGTGTTATACATAACCAAATTCCCTACAGTTTACTAGATTTATCTAGAATTAGCATCATCAGAACAATCAGAAAGTTTTTATTAGAAGGTTGGTTGCAGGTTGGAATGTGTGAATTAGTTTAGAATAATGGAACAGTGTAAGAATAAAATATACACTTTTCATTTAAAAAAGACATTTATTAATAGGAAAGTCTAACAAGAATTCGTAGAATGTTCAGTGAGAAAGTTAAGAGTATCAAGATTTGTAGAAAATGTTCGTAGTAGTAATTTATCGAGAGAGTATATACGTACGTACGTATGCATGTATGAGCGCTTGTTCGTGCGATGGATAAGAAGTAAAAGAAATCAGAATACGAGAAAGAAGGAAAAGGGGACAATGTTCGAAGCGACCTATGTCCGGGTCGTAATTGAAGCTTCTCCCGTTACATTTTAGTTGTTTCGTCTCGCGGATCTCATCTGACTCTGTTGACTGGTCACAGAATGTCCTTAAGTAATTACATCTGGTCATGTGTCCGGCTCCCAGATGCATTTTCTTCTTTAGGAGTGAAGACTGGCGTCATCATTCATTTTTCTATTTCGTATCCAATCAGGATACAGAATTTTGCTTTTCACACTGACTTGTGAAATTTGCCATGGTATGGGTTTTTCCAAAATATTTTTAGTCGCTTAAACCCACTTTTGCCGGTGTGCAGTTTTACCTTGTATGTTTTGGTTGGGTTTTTCTAAAATTATTTTAGTTCTCAATTTCTTAGCCACCACAAAGTTTTGAAAGTTTTATTTTAATCCGACTGTTATTTGATTTTTGAAAGAATTTCCATCCAAATTAATGTGTTAGTCACCGGAAAAAAAAACAAAAATACTGAGTTATGTAATATTACGTTTTTCAATGTAAACTCTCCTAACGATTTGGTTACTGCTAACAAAAACGAAAATAAGATTTTTATCAAAATTTCGAACGTGTTAAAACGGATTAAAAAACTTTTTAAAAATAATTAAAAAATACTTTAATCTTTCCTCTTATTAATAACAGAAACATTTTTTTTTAACCATATCACCCCGTGCAAGGCGGTAACGCCACTGATGTGCAGGGGGCTACGTGAGAGTGAAAAGATTTGGAAAAGAGAAAGCCGGAAACCACATCCTAAACTGGGAACAAGGGATGAGCCTCTACACCTGTACAATAGATGTGGGTGGAGCGTGAACCGAGCGATAGTTTAGTCTATCTACTCCAATTGAAACAAAAAAAAAAAAAGAAAAAGAAAAAAAAGAAAAAAAAAAGAAAAAGAAAAGTGAAAAGATTGGAAAAGAGAAAGCTGGAAACCACATCCTAAACAGGGAACAAGGGATGAGCCTCTATACCTGTACAATTTTGATAGAAAAAGTAAGTTTTTATTAAGTTTGGGACATTTTTATTCATACTATGCTGTTTTTCCAGCGATTTAATGGAAACACCTAAATAAAACCAAAAATATACAACACTTAATGCAAGAGATGACCTAAATTCTTAGAAAATATTATTATACAAATTAAACTGCGTACATTAAATTAAATGTCATTCACAACATTAGAAGGCATTTGAAGTGCACACTAATGGGCTCCTATATTTCATCAATAATGTAATAAGAAAGAAACGAAAATAAAATATAAATCAAAATGCAATTTATATTAATAAATATTAATTATTGTGCGGCCAAGTCAGTAAACATTACACAATATACTTTATGAGTTTGGCAAGATGTTATCGTAAGTTCTATGCTAGCAGTTTCTTCTCTGGAGATTCTCGCCTATGGAATTCTCTTGCAGCTTGGATCTGCGTTGTGGTGCAGTGGATAACGACTCGGAAAAACAAATCGAGCGGGTGGTGAGAGTTCGAATTCCAGTTGAATTCCTTGCATTCACTTACGCACAAATACCTTTGGGAAAGGTATTAATCTGTCTCTTCCCTCCAGTTATGAGTTAATTAATTGGACAGACTGGGTTCTATAGCCTTGGCTGGCAATCAGTCTACCGCAGAAAACAATGGCAACCTACTGCACGATAATCTTTTGCCCAGTCAATCATGTCTCTTTTAAGACATGATCACCCAAAGCGTGTATCATGTATGGCACTTAACTGAATGGATTGTTGGAAGTGTAATAAAAGCTTCTACTGGTGATAAAGTGGGGGATCGGTTTCTTTAATTGGCATGGAGTCGTAAACTGTTCCCCGCTAGATAGTACTTAATAATATAATCCACCTCTTTTTCCCTCCAGTTAAGGGTGGAATAGCAGGAGAGATTGGGTTCTATAGCATTGGCTGGCAATCAGTCTACCGCAGAAAACAATAGCAACCTACTGCACGATAATCTTCTACCCAGTCAATCATGTCTCTTTTGAAACATGATCGCTCAAAGCGTATCTCACGTATGGCACTTAACTGACTGGATTGTTGGAAGTATAATTAAAGGTTCTACTGGTCATAAAGTAGGGTATCGGTTTTCTATTGACATGAAGTAGTAAAGTGATCCCTCACTAAATAGTACTTAAAAATATAATCCACTTCTTCTCTCCCGTTATGGGTTGAATAGCAGAACAGATTTGGTTCTGTAGCCTTCGCTGGCAATCAGTCTACCGCAGAAAGCAATGTCAACCTACTGCGGGATAATCTTCTGCCCAGTCAGACATAATCGACCAAAGCTTACATCACGTATGGCGCTTAACTGACTGACTTGCAAATTTACAGTCAATTTTGATCTTCAAAAGTTAAAATGAAATGTCATTTTTTATCTTCTGTGTTCTTAATTGTTGTGGGCCCAGAATAGGACCGGAAGAAAACTCGAACTCGGGAATTAGTGAAACATATTAAACTGAAAACAAATACAAGAGTGTTACACCTCAGACTCACTGCCAAGTATTAGACCGGCGTGACTCAACCCAACTCAACTCCACCTCGAGATTCTCCCGGTATTCATAATAATAGGAAGAGTTCATTATAGTCCAAAAA
>JBBBDQ010001390.1:1187500-1200000 GCA_037127315.1 Ascarosepion bandense | reverse complement strand
AAGACGAAGAAGAAGAAGCAGAAAAAGAAGATGAAGAAGAAGAAGAAGGAAGAGAAAATAAAAAAGAAGAAAAAGAAGAAGAAGAAGAAAAAGAAGAAGAAGAAGGAAGAGTAAATGAAGAAAAAGACGAAGAAGAAAAAGAAGAAGATGAAGAAGAGGAAAAATGGAAGAGAAAATGAAGAAGACGAAGAAGAAAAAAGAAGATGAAGAAGAAGGAGGAGGAGGTAGAGAAAATGAAGAAAAAGACGAAGAAGAAGAAAAAGATGAAGAAGAAGAAGAAGAAAAAGAAGATGAAGAAGAAAAAGAAGGTCGAGAAGAAGGTCAGTGTCTACAGCAAAAGAAGGAGAGGAAGGAAAAATTAGAGACAAAAGAGTGGAGTAAGAGCATGAATAAAAAAAAAAACGGAGAAAAAAGGAGAAAAAAATGAAATGATGAAAAATTATAAAAAATACGATGAAAGAGAAGAGAGAAAAGAAAAGAAAGAATAAGAATAAAAAGAAATCAGGGAAAAGTTAAAAGGAGAAAAGTAAGAAAGAGGGGGTGGAAAAATAAAGAAACATGAAGAAGTAGAAGAAAGGACACAGAGGGGTGCGGGTGGGCAAAAAAAAAAAGAGATTTGAAAAAAAAAAGACAGAGAAGGAAAAAAAAACGAAACTAAATGACTAAATTAAAACAAAAATATAAGAAAGAGATTGAAGAAAAAATGAAACACGAAGAGAAAATTAAAAATGAATGAAAAAAAGATAAAAAAAAGGAAAAATACGATACAAAATAAAATGAAGAAATCTACAAAATAAATACGATTAAAGGAACAAAAAAAAAAATACAGAATGTAACAATAAATAAATAATTTAAAGAAACAAATTTCTGTCTGCCACACAACAACGCCTGCTATCGTTGAAGAACGCCTGGTACGAATTCCAATGACGCCTTCTTATTCTTTGGTCAAATTCAGGAAGAAAGTCTACAGTAGTTTGTTCGAAAGCGAACGGCCTCTTTTCAAATGGCCATTCTCTGCAACATTTATCTTGACTCCAACTCTTCTTTAAGAAGGTGGAACAAACTGAAGGGTTGTTGTTAGGCTGGCGGTCGAATGGGAATCTCTTCGGCGAAACTAACCATAAATATGTCAAGATGGTCGCCTCTGTGTCCACAGTGCCGTCCATCAATTGTCTTACTTCTGTCTTTTGACGGGAGACAGGCCACGTAGGACGATGACTCCAAATAGACATTAAGAAAAGAAAATTCATCACCATTCTTCTTGACAGTAATAAGACGACTACCAAAAACAAAAGCAGGTGTATTACTACTACAAATAATAATAAACCTTAGTAACTAAATTTATTTTTTATGCTTGTAAAATCTATTTAATTCACTATTAGTAATTTATTAATGTTTTTCTCCATCTTATTCTTGTTGCTCTTCATTCAAACAATCTGAAAAGCAAACTAGTGACGTTCTATCACTACTGAGCGTACTCTGAATTTTTGCCTGTCACAACGAACGGCTGTTTTCTCAGGAAGGCTCTGCACCTTGAGTACCTACTGAGAAAAGATGAAACCATGGCCCCGTGAAACTGCATTGAATACTGCTGCCATATCTGGTCGAGTGCCGCTGCTATCCACCTAGGGGTCCTTGACAAAAGCCAACGGAGAATATATAATGTGATCAATCCCGACTTAGCATCCGCCCGTGCATTGAATATTGCTGCCATATCTGGTCGGGTGGTGCTGCTATCCACCTAGGGGTCCTTGACAAAATCCAACGGAGAATCTGTAATGTGATCGATCCCGACTTGGCAGCTCAGATATAGTCACTTTTTCATCAGCGCAATGTGGCTTCCTTGTGTCTCTTCTACAAATACTTTCACGGCTTCTGCTCCGATAAACCTAGCTCTCTGGTGCCCCTTATGTATGAATTTACTCGATTAGCAACTAGGTCCCACCCTTTTACTGTGAAACCTATAAGATGTAAACGCAAATTCTACTCTATCAGTTTCTTCTCTCGCGCTTCCCGCCTGTAGAATTCCCTTCCGTTTACTTACTTCCCCGACAGCTACAATCTCGGAGAATTTAAAATTATAGTCAATAGTCATCTCTTATCTTACTGACTTGCATCCTCTCTCTCATGCTCGTTTCTCCTTCTACTCCACTCTCACCTGTATTCTCATTCTTCTCTTATCCACTTCCTGACATCCCCTATAACCTGTCACTCTTTCTCATAACTTTCCTTCAATGTAACCCCCTGCGCATCAGTGACAGTAAACTACCTTTCTTTGGGCGATATGATTATAAAAAAAAAATATCTATACTATTATAATGTTGATATAAAGTGAGGGATCAATTCTACATTACTATTAATATATAGACTGATCCCTCACTTTATGACCATAATCACCCTTCTCTTACCCACTTCCTGACATCCCCTATATAACCTGTCACTCTTTCTCTTAACTTTCCTCCTATATAACCCCCTGCCTTGCTTTGGGCGATATGGTTATAAAAAAAAAATTCTATACTATTATAATGTGTATAGAAAGTGGGGGATCAATTCTACCTTACAATCAATATATAAAGTGATCCCTCACTTTTTGGCTACTGTCATCCTTCTCTTACCCACTTCCTGACATCCCCTATATAACCTGTCACTTTTTCTCACATCTTTCCTCCTATGTAAACCCCTGCTCACCAGTGGCAGTAAAATGCCTTGCTTTGATTATAAAAACAAACGAAAAAACAAAAAAACTCGTATACACGATCCATCGCTAGAGTCTCTAAAAAATGGTCGGTTTCTTCATGACTCCTTGTGCTATCTCGTACCTTTGCAAAAACCAGATACAGATAAAATGGAGTTCTGCTGTCATATTTGGGCAAGAGCTTCCCAGTACCTTACTTTCCAGTTTCGATAGAGTCCAGAAAGCCTCTCTGATTCCTTGTGGCTAAGTAATTATTTTCCACCCTGCAATCGCTTTCCTTCAAACAACACGCCGCGAAACTTTCACTACGATATCGCGATTTCCAATGGAAAGTGTTCAGATGAACTATATTCCCATATATCTTCCAACTGTTCTAACATTTACGCTTGGAGCCGCCAGAAGAATCGTCCTCTTTCCCTTTGTGTGCCCATTGGTGAAATTTAAGTTCTAAATGAAAGAACTAAGACGATTTCAAGACGGTTCCTATCAATTGTTTGACATATCCTTCTGCAAATGTATTGACCTGTTGAAATATTCCTGCAAAAATGAGCAAAAGATTCATGCGAAAGAACGTAACTTTTTGTTGCATCAAAGGTCTGCTCGGAAAATGATCATAGGAAACACTGGTGTAGGAGAAACCAAAACAATGTGAAAACATGAAGCCCAAAATTCAAAATGGCAAAGGAATCATTTCTCCAATTCTTGTGATCACCCTTTTTTGGATACAAAAATGAACTCGTCTGATGTGTACATATAATCCTGCCGATACAGAGAATGGCAGCCGTTGTCAGTGAGTGAGCCCTCCACTCAAAATTGTACATATGGGAGTTAAGTAGGACTACATAGAGAACCTGAGGTATTGTGGTGGACGTGGTAAGAATGGTAAGTAAAAATGTGATGTTATGGTGTAAGGTTTATTGTAAGTGTGTCAGGGTCAACGAAAGTGAATAGCTAAGTTAAATTAGGACAGTTGAAGACCAGCCTTTCCCATCCCCGTATTCGGCCTTGTGCCACATTTTTTGTATTTTATACGAAAATAAATAATGTCGTTGTCAGTGAGAGAGTTTAGTAAGGATTGAGTTGGCCCGTAAGTTGGTGCATATTAAGTTGGAGTTAATTTGGATATAGACTCATTACCCGGACATACTTATTCACAACAAGACTGTATATATTGATTCTACTGATAGTATTCCTAGTATTTTTGAACTGACTAACCTGTGTTGCAGTTTATATATTTTTGTTCAATATAAGTTAGATTTTTTTATCTCCATATCTGTTTTTGTTATTTATTATTTTGTGTGGTTTCTCAACCAGAATCCACAACACCAATAAAATGTCCTGGTATTTCAACAAATGATTCAGAATCAGAGGACAATGATCGAGAGCAACCTCAACATGTGGCAGGAACGTCAATCAGCTGGAAGCCAAAGCAGATGTGGAAATAAGTACCAAATTTTGCTATGACTTGCCACAGATTCAATATGTCGGATAGAGCAGCAGCAGCAGCAGCATTATCATCCTCCATTTTGCAAGACATAGGAATAATTTCTACTGAAGAAACGTGTAGTGTAATTGACTGAAGTAAATTACGAAGAGATCGTTCAAAGGAGAGGAGCATATTGAAGAACAATGAATCACACCAATCCAAAGCACCAAAGGCCATATATTTTGATGGAAGAAAGTATAAGACAATTATGACGGGAAAAAAAAAAAACAAACAAAAAAAACAAACAAAAAAACAAACGGAAAATTATCAAAGAAGAACATACTCCTTTACTACAAGAGCCACAATCCATACATATGCGACACGTTGCACCAAAAAGATATCTCTCAATCAATACTAGTCACTCAGTCAGTTAAGTGCCATACGTGATGCACACATTGGGCGATCATGTCTCGAAAGAGACAACACTGACTGAGCAGAAGATTATCCCGCAGTAGGTTGCCATTGCTTTCTGCGGTAGATTGGTTGCCAACCAAGGCTATAGAACCCAATCTGTCCTGCTATTCGACTCAAAGATAAGGTTGATTATATTATTAAGTCCTAATTAGTGGGGGATTATTTTACTACTTCATACCAATAGAAAACAGATCTCCCAATTTATGACCAGTGGAAGCTTTAATTATGCTTCCAACTATTCAGTCAGTTTAGTTCCATGTGTGATACACGCTTTGGGCGATCATGTCTTGAAAGAGACATGACTGACTGGGCAAAAGATTATCCCTCAGTAGGTTGTCATTGTTTCTACGGTAAATTGGTTGCCAACCAAGGCTACAGAACCCAATCTGTCCTTCTATTCAACTCATAGCTGAAGATACATAATGTTGATTATATTATTAAGCACTAATTAGCGGGGGATTAGTTTACTACTTCATACCAATAGAAAACCGATCCCCCACTTTATGACCAGTGGAAGCTTTAATTATGCTTCCAATTATTCAGTCAGTTTAGTTCTATATGTGATAAACGCTTTGGGCGATCATGTCTTGAAAGTTACATGACTAACTGGGCAAAAGATTATCCCTCAGTAGGTTGCCATTGTTTTTTGCGGTAGACTGGTTGCCAGCCAAGGCTATAGAACCCAATCTGTCCTGTTATTTGACCCATAACTTGAAGGAAGAGACGGACTAATACCTTTTCCAAGGATATTTGCGCGAAAGTGATTGCAAGGAATTCAACAAGAATTCGAACTCGGCTCTCCAATTTCTCGTTCTGTGGCGATATCTACTGCACTATAATGTACATCCAATACTAGAATTCTGCTATAATGAAAGTATATCTCTTACAAACCTTGTTTGCCTTGAATGTGATGGAACTACCATGAATACCGGTTATTCAGGAGGAATAATTAAACTACTGTATGTGAAAATACAGAAACCATTGCAGTGGATCATTTGTCTTATTCATCTGAATGAGTTATATCTGCGTCACATCTTTAAATACCTAGCTGGAACAAGTACAGACCCTCGAAACCATTTTTAGTAATGTAGGAAAAGCACTAACAGAATGTGAACATTTAAAATGAAAAAAATTGAAAAAATCTCTTTTCAGTACGAGTTTCCAGACATTGATATTTAATAAACTACAGATCAAAAACACCTTCTTGACATGTGTCGAGCTTTTGACAAAAGCGAAGTTCCAGATGATTGGCTGGGAAAAATCCCTGAAAACTCTCTCACTCACGCTAGGTGACAACGGCAAATCGATCATTAAGTCTCTATGTTCGGACCAAAGATCCCGAAAAAAAAACAAAAAAACTGAAAGCAATTGCAACATTTATCATGGAAGTATATGCCCCTTCATGGTTTGATATCAAACGATTTTCGTCACTTGGTCATGGAGCTTCTCATATTCTCAAAATTATTCAGAGATCTAATGAACTGCCCCATGACCAAAAAGAAATAGACATCTTGTACTTCAAGGAAATGCATATTTTCTGCTTCCTGCGAACATTCACGTTTCTACGCTATATGATGAACAAGAGAATTAGCCATCAGGCGAATTTTAAAAGCCAGACAAGAACGAGACAAAGGAGTTTGACAATTTAGGTTACCAACAATCAATTTTGATTACTTTTCTCTGATTTCTTGGGCAGATGTATCATCTTATACAGAACTCACCTTAACTATGAATTTCACAATTGAGAAAATGCGGGAAACGGTAGAACTCTCCCATTTTTTGGGGCTGGCTCGTCACATCCAAGCTGGTAAACGTTATATAATGGCAGTAACTGAAGCTTGTATCTCAGTGTGTGGACAAAATAATTAGGATGGATTTATTCGGTAACGTATTTCTCTAGATAAAAAATGACAAAATTTGAAGCAAATGAGCATTTTTTTTTTAACTTAACCCATTTTAACCCAGTGTCCTCAGGTTTTAGAAAATTCAATTCATTTACAAATCACAAGAATGTTTCTTCCAACCAGGCAATATTTGGAAGGTAATTTTATTGATGAATCAATATGGCCTCATTACCTATATATAATAATGGTTTTTTATAATGATTTATACCCATTATTTTTACAGTTTTTTATGTTGTCCTCAAATGAGGACACTGGGTTAAAATGGGTTAAATGAATGAATAAAGATTATAATTATTGACAAATTTATCAGTAAGCATTTGTATCATTATTAGATCATAAACATTATCAAATAATCTACCATCCGCCCGTGCATTGAATACTGCTGCCATATCTGGTCGAGTGCCGCTGCTATCCACCTCGGTGTCCTTGACAAAATCCAACGGTGAATCTGTAATGTGATAGATCCCGACTTAGCAGCTCAGATACAGTCATTTTCTCACCGGCGCAATGTAGCTTCCCTGTTTCTGTTCTATAAATATTTCTGAGTTCACTGACGCCCCTATATATAAATTTACTCGATCCACAAGATTAGCAACTATATCCCACTCTTTTACTGTGAAACCAATAAAATGCAAACAAATTCTACTTTGGTAGCTTCTTTTCTCACACTTTCCGCCTGTGGAATTTCCTTCCATTTGCTTGCTTCCCCGACAGCTATAATCTCCAAGAATTTAAATGTAAAGTCAATAGATATCACCTATCTCCCTAATCTGTATCTCCTCTCTCTCTCTCTCTCATGCTCTCTTCTCCGTCCACTCTACTCTCATCAGTATTTTCATCCTTCTCTTACTCACTTCCTGACACCCCTTTAACCTGTCACTCTTTCTCGTAACTTTCCTTCCATGTAACCCGCTGCAAAACAGTGGCAGTAAAATGCCTAGCTTTGGGCGATATGGTTATAAAAAAAAATTAAAAAATAGAACATTTTGAAAATTGCATATTTAATATAAAATGTCAATTTTTCAAACTAATTTCGGCAGCCCAAACTCCTAATCAGTTTTGATAATATTTTGGATTTGCTATTTCTAAGTAAAGATACAACTTTTTATTTTTATTCGGGATATGATTTCAGACTTTTGATTTTTTTTACTCCACCCTAATGCATATGGTGATTTTCTAAGCGTAATTTAGATGTGGCACAAGGCCGACAGTAAGAGACACCCAGTAAAGACCAAACTAACGACTCACTTGTAATGAATCTAACGAGACAAGCTTGTTAACCATTACACCACCTGGAGGTGCCTCTCCAATCTGACGCATATGAATATAGTTATACCCTTCTTTTATTTGTCATATTTCTTCAGGACGTAGACGATCATGACCCTCCGTCTCTTCCTGCACCTGTAGATCATAATAAATTTTTATCTTTTTGTTTTTTTATCCAATAACCTGTTCCAATATCAAGTTGCTCAAGCGCATCAAGTATGCTATTGTGAACATGAAAGGGCGACTAGCGGCGGCTCTGGAAAAAAGAGAGTTCGTTTGTGTCTGGCGTGCAGAGCAGTAATCTGTTCCAAAGAAAGAAAATAATAATAATACTCACCGCTGTCTTAATAATCCACCTTCAGCTCATTCTAAAGGAAAAAAGAGAGGAGGCCCTCGAGTGGAATTTTTATAGACTGAGGAAATGGATTATGGGTAGAGAAATGGATTATAAAACTGACCGACCAAGTTCACTCGAAAATTAGTGGCGTCAATTTCTTGGCGAGAAGCTGACGCAGAGAGACGCAGTGAAAAGGTGGAAGGAGGAAAGTGGAGTAGGAAGAGGAAGAGGCGTAGCAAGAAGCCAGCTGGGAGAGCGTTGAATTGAAATCCAACGGTCTGCGGTTCGATCCCTGGTTCTGCACTCACTAGAAGAAAGTGTGCAACAGCTATGCACTGCTTTTATCTGTCTCACTTGCCCTCATTTTGTGCCATGAGTATCAGATTTTCCAAGCCCTCCTTCCTCATTACGTTCCCCAGAAATTTCTTCCTGGTGTTAAATATGAGTTTCTTTTTTGTTTCCATTCTCTCGAAAACCACATCGTTGTTCACATATTCGGCTCATTGTATCCTCAGTATCCTTCTGTTGAACCATATTTCTGTTGCTTCGAGTCTCTTCTTCATCTGTGGGAAGATTGCCCAACATTCGGTGCCATACAGGATGACAGATATCACCCAACAATTCAATACTCTTCTCTTTGCTTTCAACTAAATTTTTCTGTCTCTTAATACTCTGCTTAGCTTCTGGAATGCATCATTGGCCAACCCAATACGCCTTCGGATCTTAGTCTTCGTTTCCGTTCTCTCTAAGAACACTTCCCAGATATTAACACTTCGTACTAAAGGATTGTCTTGTATTACGACGAAAATACTTAGAAGGAATACTAAACATTTTCCCATTACTAAACACACATTTTCATGTCACCAACTTTCATAAAAGCTATACTTAAAGAATCTAAGACCCTTATACCTGTGGCCGATGTTACCCTAGACTTTTCCTTCTATACCAAATATCCCCCAACCAACACACAGACACTACTTGGGCGATCATTTCTCGAAAGAGACATGACTGACTGGGCAGAATATTATCCCGCAGTAGGTTGCCATTACTTTCTGCCGTAGACTGGTAGCCGACCAAGGCTATAGAACCCAATCTGTCCTGTTATTTAACCCATAACTGAAAGGAAGAGACGGGTTAATACATTTCCCAAGGATATTTGTACGTATGTGAAAGCAAGAAATTTAACTGGAATTTGAACTTGTTTTTTTTTTATTCCAAGCCGATATCCATTGCACCACAACGCACATTCAAAACAGTTAAGTGCCATACGTCATACACGCTTGGGCGATCATGTCTCGAAAGAGACATGACTGATTGGGCAGCAGATTATCCCGGAGTAATTTGCCATTAACTTCTGTAGAGACTGGTTGGCAACCAAGTCTATAAAACCCAATCTGTCCTGTTACAACAACTGGAGAGAAGAGACGAATTAATACCTTTCCCAAGGATGTTTGCAAGTCTGTGAATGCAATGAATTCAACTGGAATTCGAACTTGGCTCCTCGATTTGTCGTACCGAAACGATATCCATTGCACCACAAAACTACCAGACAAAACCAGGTGTTTAAATGTAGGGTCAATAGACACCTCCTATCACACTAACTCCCAATTATTCTCAGAACACTCTCATCTACCCAACCCTCATTCTCGGTATCCCTACCTGCCTATCACCCACCCTCTGACATTTCCTATATTTAATCATCCTTTCTCCACTCTATGTAGCCCTCTGCGCAGTAGTGGCAGTGAAATGCATTGCTCGGGGTGAAACGTTTATATATATATATATTAAAAAAATGTTCATGCCAAACATCTCACTACCATTCTTTCGAAATTATACACAAGGACAATATTAGACCATCACAAAAAATGCCCACTAGAAGCGAAACGGAGACGCGCATTAACACCGCAAGGCAAAGACACGTGAAACCTGCTTGACAAGAAAAACAACGAAAACTAAAATTACCGAAACTTCAATAATTCATTAAAAAAAAAATGTTTCTGATAAAACTTAAATAAAAGTGAAATATAGGAAAGTTTTGTGATTTGCTTGAAGCATTGTGTATATTAAGATTATGGTTAGGATTATGGTTAGGATTATAGTTAGGATTATGGTATATTAAGATTATGGTTAGGATTATGGTTAGGATTATGGTTAGGATTATGGTATATTAAGATTATGGTTAGGATTATGGTTAGGATTATGGTATATTAAGATTATGGTTAGGATTATGGTTAGGATTATGGTTAGGATTATGGTATATTAAGATTATGGTTAGGATTATGGTTAGGATTATGGTTAGGATTATGGTATATTAAGATTATGGTTAGGATTATGGTTAGGATTATGGTTAGGATTATGGTATATTAAGATTATGGTTAGGATTATGGTTAGGATTATGGTTAGGATTATTGGTATATTAAGATTATGGTTAGGATTATGGTTAGGATTATGGTTAGGATTATGGTATATTAAGATTATGGTTACGATTATGGTTAGGATTATGGTTAGGATTATGGTATATTAAGATTATGGTTAGGATTATGGTTAGGATTATGGTTAGGATTATGGTATATTAAGATTATGGTTAGGATTATGGTTAGGATTATAGTTAGGATTATGGTATATTAAGATTATGGTTAGGATTATGGTTAGGATTATGGTTAGGATTATGGTATATTAAGATTATGGTTAGGATTATGGTTAGGATTATGGTTAGGATTATGGTATATTAAGATTATGGTTAGGATTATGGTTAGGATTATGGTTAGGATTATGGTATATTAAGATTATGGTTAGGATTATGGTTAGGATTATGGTTAGGATTATGGTATATTAAGATTATGGTTACGATTATGGTTAGGATTATGGTTAGGATTATGGTATATTAAGATTATGGTTAGGATTATGGTTAGGATTATGGTTAGGATTATGGTATATTAAGATTATGGTTAGGATTATGGTTAGGATTATGGTTAGGATTATGGTATATTAAGATTATGGTTAGGATTTGAAAGTTTTCACAATGCGTTTAGTAAAATAAAGGCAGGTAAACAAGTTGTTGGGTATTACCTATTTATTATACATTAATAAATAAGTAATACCTTCCATCGCGTCTACGGCTATATCATGTTGAGTACACCGGTTCCCGTCCGATCACCGAAGTTAAACAACATCGATCCTGGTCAGTACTTAAATGGGTGACCATTTGGGAATACCGTATAAATGTAAGGACCAAGAACGGTCCACCGGTCCTCCGGGGTTGGGTGCAGGGTTAACAACCCTCGCTCGTAAAAAAACAGTTCGTTACAGAAAGAGCAAGAAAAAGTTGCTGCCCTATTCACCATCTGAGTGTGATGGGTAAATGATGATGAATACCTTTCTTCATTTTACTAAACGCATTGTGAAAGACTTCAAAATTACGTATTGAATATTCATCAAATTTATAAGCTTTTCCCATTTGTTTCTTATCCTCTTGATAAAAATGAATGTATATTTTTGTAAATAGGCATATGACCTTTCCTAGGAAAGAGAACTTCGTAAGGAACATTCAACAAAAATTCCAAATATTTGCTTTTAGTTTCTATTATTTTAAAACACACACACACACATCATATATATATATATAGATATATTATTCTTAAAAAAGTGCTCAATACAAAGTAGAGTAATAATATTTATTCAGAAATTATAACATGAATATGTTATAATATCACTACAAAAGCAGCTATTTTGTAGTGATATTATAAAATATTCATGTTATAATTCCTGAAAACACACACACACACACACACACACATATATATATATATATATATATATATATATATATATATATAATCATATAATTATGAATTAAAAGTTCATTGCGACACGAAAATTTCTGTTTCGAGATAAAATCTCGTCATCAGGCAGTGTTAGATGTTAGTTATGAAAATGATTTACATAAAATGACTTATACAAAAAAATAAATGCCGGGGAACTGAAAATCGTAAAACCTTAGGTCCTCTGGATTTATACATATATATATATACCAGTAAAATAGTGGCTGGTTAGACCACCAGACGGTAAACAAAAAAAAAAAGTGTTCAGTGCACAAACAAACCAGATTGAACTGAATATGCAGGGCTAACAATATGTCAAAGAACGAAACTCACACCACTTAGTTGCTACCTAGGTTTCGACCACGCCGGTTGTTTAAGGCAAAGTAGTAGTCTTGGCATATGAGCTAACACGTTGCCTTAAAAGACTGGCGTAGTCGAAACATAGGTAGCGAGTATGCGGTGCGTGTTCGGTTCTTTCACACACACACACACACACACACACACACACACACACACACATATATATATATATACGTATAGGGTACGTATGGATGGAATAAAATTCCGTATCCAAAGA